>BMAW01003790.1:53911-89761 GCA_019974015.1 Nephila pilipes
TTTGATTTACCTTAACTCTAATTGATTTCTCAATTTATCCTACAGTTTAACTATTGTGTTAATCGTTGTATTGTGTAAAATGTATTGGGTTAATCGTTAAATCGTTATTTCGTAATCCCATTCCTTTGAATATTTTAATTTATGTGATCATGTGATTATATCCAAATTGCTTATTTTGGCATTTCCAACACTCTGAACTAATAGGACATTCCCTTCCAACCAATTAGTCACCATATAAAATACCTAAAGATCCCTACATCTATTACCATCTGATCTAGCTAATCATTAATTTAACTTCTCCAGAGAAACCAACAGATTGTATATGCTTTCGTATGTATATATATAAACACGAGATGTGGCTATTAAGTAACGACACTGACGCTGTAAAATATTTCATTTTGATTGATGCCATACATATTTACTCACTGTCACTTTCAATATACACCTCTTCTCTATCCTTACAAAGTTCCATGAGAATCAGCCATTGTTCGAAACCGTAATGGAAATTTTCTTCTGTCAACTCCTTCTGGACAAGTAGAGATTTCCTTAACACAGCTTCAACGGACTCAAATCTTGTTCCTTTTAATGCACATTTCATCTTAAGAAATAGATGAAGTTGCCTGACGTAAGATCGGGTTAATAAGGAGGAGGATCTAACACTGGGATGCTGCACTTGACTAGAATTATCTTGAGAAGTAATGTGGAATAATCAGACGAATTGCTTTGGTGGAAAAATTTGCCGTACGGATTCTTTGTCAATTCCTACAGTCTCAGGAATAGTACGAATACTTAACAGACAGTCAGACCGAAACAGACTACCGATTTTTTAGATATTATCGTCCGTTTGTGAAGTGGAAGGGCGACTCATTCTTGAATCATCTTCGACGTCTTCTCGGTCATCTTGAAAATACTTAAACCACTCAAAAACACTTCCATTCCATAAACATTCATTGTCACACACATATTTCGATAAATTCTAAGATTCAGAAGCGGTTTTTCCAAAGTTTCGTGTAAAATTCGCTCCTCACTTATCATTTTTCTGGCGAAACAAAATAATAAGTCTAATGCGAATGAAGGCTGTGGTTGTACAGATTTGCTTACAGAAGCAAGACACACTGCCTTCGAAAGTAAAGTCTTAACTCTAAATAACTGTCTGTCACTGGCGTTTGGCACATGCGCACTTCTATGAAAGCGTCACCCTCGTTATTTAAAAGTCACACCTCTTGCGCGCGCGCGCGCGCGTGTGTGTGTGTGTGTGTGTGTGTGTGTGTACACAGTAGTACCTCCCAATAAGAGACATGGACCAGGCATTTTGTTCCTTACAAATAGAGGTGTCTCTTCCCCAGAGGGTACATATTATAAAAATGTATTTTAATTAGAAATTCAGGGAGATTCAAGTTATAAATAAATTAAATATAAGTAACACAGTCTGAGGTATTTATTTGAATATGAAATTAATGAAAAATGAAAGTTCTTAAATTTAAAAAGTTTGATCATTGCAAGAATGTAGGAAAGGAACAATGGAGTTTTGAACATACAGAAATTTATTGAAAAATAATCCGTTACACGGGTCCAAATGTCTGTGCTTTACAAGCATTACTTTTCACAAGGTTTTTAAAGTCACTGATGATAATGACTGATAATAATATCACTGATGTTATAATCTGAAACTCATGAATGTCGGCAACAGTTATCATGAATTTTTTTGATTGGAAGACGTATTTTAAGGCATCTGTATAGTATATGCTTTCTTTGCCATTAAAATTTGCGCACCAAGAAGAGTGGGATTGTTTCGGAACTTGACATGAAGATACGTGCCAGGTAGATATGTAAATGATTAGAAATGCAGAGTGAGCGCTCATTGCTACCAGAGGGCGTTTAACTTCGTCCTCTTTTAATTATAAAACCGGTAAGCAGAGCTTGTTTGCGTGTATTTAATCTGTTGCGGAGGGATGCTTTTTAACTAGTGATGTTATTACACAGCCATCGGAGATAATGTGAGCAGTTGTCAGAATTCGAGAAGGGAAGAATCATAGGGATGAAGGAAACCGGTGGTCAGCTCACCACTTAGGCGCTCTGACTTTACTGTGAGGAGGTGTTGGGACCAGTGAACAAGAGAGAGGTCTGTTACATGTGGCGACCATTGTCAGGATGCCCTCAACAGACCAATAGTCAAAAAGACCATCACATCATATGATAAGTACGCATAGCTCCAACTGTCTCATTATCCACCATCCGTACACAGGTAGCACCTTCACTACGGGACATTGTGTCAGTCCGTACCATCGCAAGGCGCTTGGTTGAAGGACAGTTGCTACTGCGACTCCCATTACGTGTACTGCTAGTGACACCCACTCACCGTTGCCTCTGTTTGGAATGGTATCGCGCTTGAAAGGTTTGAACTACAATAAAATGGAATCAGGTCGTCTTTAGCGACGAATCCAGATTCAATTTGGGCAATGATGATTATCGTGTACGTGTGTAGATGCCCCGTGGTGAACGTGTCAATCTTGCCCTCGATGTATATATGTGTGTGTGTGTTTATGTGTGTGTATAGTATAAAATAATAATAAAAAAATAAAAAGATAACTGGAAAAACATTTTAGTCAAATTTATAATTTTTATAATAAAATTTCTTTTAAAAAAATTAATAGGATAATCAGCCTTTGCTCGAGTAAAATAAAAATTAATTTTTTTTTTGAAAATTAATAGGCATAATAATTAATTTCATATTTCCAAATTAATTAGTTTTATTATGTGTTTCTATATACATTTCACCTTATATTACTATCAAATAATGGCAATTTCTTTTCTTATGAAAACAGTAAATATCTCTCTTATCATATTTATTACTAATAATCTTATTATTAATTAACATCTAAAAAATCTATTTCATAATAATTTACATTAGTTTTAATCATATTTAAATGTGATGGATAAAAATATAAAGAAGGGGGATAAAGGATTCTATAAAAGGAGGATCGACCTCCACAAAGACTCATAAACTGTCTCATTTTAACATAAATTAGAAATTGGAATTGGCTCGTTTTTTTATTACTTTAATTTTAGTAGCATCTGCTAGAAAAAGAAAAAATAAAATGAAATAAAAAAAAAATTCTACAGTGAGAGTGCTCTAATATTATCATTATGACTATTATTAATATTATATGAAAAGTTAGATGTCTTGTTGAAGTCCATAAAGATAATATTAACTTCATTTTTTTTTTTTTTTTTTTTTTTTTTTTGCCCAGTAATGCAGGAAAATTACTCAAAAATTTTTCAAAAATAAATAAATAATAATTAGTAGTCTAACTCTGTTATTTTAAAATTAAGAAAGCTAAGCTTACTTACACTGATCATAGCCGATTAGGCACTATCGTGAACTCATTACCAACGTTGTTTTCCGAGGAGTCTTGGGTCCGAGTCCTTAAGTTGATATGATGTGGTAATTTGAGGTCAGGAGTCGTTCTCGTTGCTTGATCGTTGCTCAAAATTAAGAGTTCCGTAGACAATAGTCCTTATGTTGCTTCTTAGTTCAACGTCAAAATACAATCAATTAATGATATTAAAAGGTAATTCCCATAAAGCCATATGGACTGATATATGTAATGAGATTAATATTCTGTCAACTAGACTGAGCATTTCTATGAAATCGAACATGCTTAAAAAAAATGAGAAAATTTTTAAGAAAAATAAGGACAATTTCTGATAGTTGTACAAATGACACAGAAATATTTTATATACACTACTCAAAAAAATTAGTAGAACAAGCAAAGTAGTTAATAAAACTATGCGAGACAAACATGCACGGACATAAAATGGAGAGTTCACGAATAACAAAATGCAGAATAGAAGAAAAAATGCAAAAAAACTGTATGGGAGCTTAAATTCTTTGAAACGAAAGAAAAAAAAACGCGAAAAAAGCTCCAGGGTAACAATTTGGTTACAAGTAAATGACAAAAAAAAAAGCATTATTTGTAAATAATGCAAAATATTTAATATGGTGGGGGGTCCATTCAAAAAGCTAAGACTACTGTAAACCAGTTTCACATGGACGCGATAAGGTTATAGTGAGGTTGGGAAATACTGTTCCTCTCCCGAAGAAGTGCAATCTCCGAGTCCCGGATTGTAAAAGGAAGCCTTAGTCACGCAACTCTGCATCGTCAGAGTATATTTTAAATATGTTCGATTAGATTTAAGTTAGGTGAACATGTTGGCCGCTCCATATGCTGTATTGCCTCAGCTTCAAACATATTCTCCACAAGACGAGTTGAATAAGATTTGGTATAACCATACATTAAAAGAAAGGAATCACCAATAGCTTCAACGTAAAGTACGACATGAGGTCTCAGTATCTCGTCTCCATACCTTTGAGCCGCCAAATGGCATTGCGAATCATATGCAGTGTACTGTATTGAAGACTATTAATAAAATTGACTTGTTTTCAGGACATCAAATTTATTTGCGCACATCTTTTTAAACATTAATTCAAGACACAATTTTACACAAGCACCACTTTTTCAACGTTCGTCTTTACCTCTTGGAACCAATCTCAATACTAAATTTCATATCCGTTGCCAGTAAATTATCTAAAATCAAAACTATGATCTGGTGTTGCCAAAAAAGTATATTTTAATAAAGAATATTGAAAAATGTATCACTAAGTTTAAATCGTCTGCTTTTAAAAGTAGAATAGGTAATGTCTTAAATAAAGTATCAAATTAGATTAAATCGTCTGCCTTTAAAAGTCGAACAGATAAATCTTAAAAAAAAGTATCACATTAAATTAAATCGTCTGCCTTTATAAGTTGGACAGATAATATCTTAAAAAAAGTAACACAATCGTTTGTTTTTAAAAATTGAATATGTCACAGCAGGTCTATATTTCCGCCTGTGCAGATTACAGGCCATACCACCAAACCTCCTCGCTTGTAATATGAACTTTGACGAAAGAATGTGGGGTTATTTCGAATTATCGTTCTCTCTATACAAAAACACGTCGAATGTCACATTCCAGAATGAAACAGACTCTTTAGTAACTAGCACTTAACTCCAATCATGTTACACTCAATCTCGATGTTCGCCAGCCCATCTTCTTCGGCCCATACGGTGTCTTAAGACCAACAGAATACACCTCATTCGCCTAAGTGTAGTTACATGTGTCGAAGAGACCCGCCACTCAACTAGAGACAGCCGACGGCATCAAAGAAAACTGTTCCGAGCAAAACTCAATTCAACAGGGGGTAAGGCCTTTAATTGCAGTAATGGCTAGAAAAATGACCTTCTCTACAAATATCAATTAAAATGTTTCTCTTCTTATCATCACGATGATGCCGGAGGGGGACTAGGCAGCGGTTTTCTTCCTCAACAACGTCAGAAGTTAAAATTTCTTAATAACTATCCCGAGGGAGCCGTATCATTTAGTGTGGTTGGTAAAGGCGCAAATAAAAGTGATTGGTCAACTTTTCTTCGGACCCAATAGAACAGGGTTCGAAACAGCCGCAGGCATCCAAAGTCAACTGTCCTCCCCCTTCACGGGGTCAGAAAAAAACCCAGCCGCCGAAGCTTCATCTGGAGAGTCTTTATAACACATGGATCAATAAGTTCCGAGACTAACCCAGAGATGGCACTCGTAGTAAACCAGTAACCAGGTCTTTCTAGAGTACTAATCTTTGCTTGAAACGTGTTAAAATTTTAAGTCAATCGGACCAGAAACAGCTGAGTTATCGAGGTTGGAGTAAAGTCGTTTTGTAGTTTGTTTAAAAAATGGAAAAAACCGAGTTTCGTGTTCTGATAAAACATTGTTAATAAGCAAAAGGAAATGAGAATATGAAAAAAAAACATTAACTCATTAAAGCTTCATCCCATTGCCAAAAAAGTCAAATTTCAAGATTGTTTTCGTTTTAATTTTAGCTCAGTTGAGCTTTTAATATGTTAAATGTAATAAATTTATTTCCGGCTAGTCACATACGTAGAGCAATGGAATTATTTTATGTAACATATTGCAAATCAGACATGCTTTTAAGCATTCGAAAAGTAATAAAGTTTAGTTACAAATTATGTTTTTGTAAAAATTAAAAGGGCCATACACCGGAGGCTTATAAAAAGATAATGCATAAAGAAACAAACATTTCATTCATCTAACGTACATTTATTTTAAATTAAAAAGAATACATAAATCATGTCGAAATATTTACATTTGTATTTGAAACAAAAATGTTAATTTAAACAAAAAAAAAAAATGGAATGATTTAGACGATGTCGAGGTACTTCGTTTCCAAGATGATTATTCGATTTGTGCTTATGCTTCTAATTTGACGGAGAAGCAAGTTTGCGTAAATTTGGATCAGAATCTCAGCTATGACCTACAAAGGAAAAATAAATAATAAATCAAATATTAACCATGAAGTTTTGATTTACTATTGAAACTCTTTTTTAGAATATTTTCACCATAATTATGAGATTATTCTAGCATAATAACTTTGCCTATATACTTTCTAAAAGCTATATATACTCTCAAATGAGATACAAAGTGATTTGCATATAATATCCAGCCTTTTTTTATTCTTTAAATGTTTCATATTTTGTGTTCATCAATAAAGAATTCGATATATCAAATCATTTTCTGATAAGCATCGCTCTAAAAAGCAACAAAAGGGCTATTGGTGACGGATCTCGTGATTTTAAACCTCGTTCACACGACGAGGACGACACTGGAGTTGGCACTCTGCTCTTCAAACTTCCACCACACGCTAACATGAAAATTTTTAACCACAAAAATTTAGCGTGCATCAGCCCGTCTACTCGGCGGGTCTTAAGTGGAATCAGGTCTCAATCCTGCTACTTTACGGTAACAGTTCCGACTAGGAGATCACGATCATGACCATTCGCCTGCTGAGGCTGGGTCAATACAAAGAATATCCAAATTAATCTTATAAATTGTGGTGTTTGCTAATTTCTTACAAATACTTCAAGAGGAAGGCTTTTCAATAATTTTTTTCAAATTACCAATTATATATGTTCGCAAAACGTTTTCACATAAGTATTAGCTTATTTTTTGGTGGCATTGTGTTATAATTTTACATGCCATATATTCAACGTCTTTCACTTACTTATTGCTCAGTGTAGTCGAGAAGTCATGGTGGTCGAGCTTAGTGGCTGGCGATTTTTAAGTCGAATTGCGAACTCAATTCCCGATTCCACTAGGGAACAGTTGTGCGGAATAAAAGCAATTCCTTTTCGTTAAATGGAATCTGAAGTGGTGCGTAAGTTAGGAGTGTAAGGTAGTAGCTCGTGTTTCATATTGATCACTTGCCTGTAATTCAAAATTATGAGACCCATCGTCAATAAAACTCTTGGAGCCTCTATACATGTAATGCAACTTTAGTTCAAAGCCACCAATAATTTTAATGATTGTCTTTTTAAATAACTATCACTGATATTTATTAAAAAACAATTTTTAAAGTGTCTTCACCACTTTGAAAGTAAATTTAATCAATTAGTTTATTTTGAAAAAGTAGAGAGGATGCAGTTTTTAAGTATTTTTGCTAAGGAGCATCCCATTGCTGTTTGAATTGCTTATTTTCCAATAATTTATGGTTATTTTCTTCTAATTCTGAAACATGAAATATGATTATCATATGTTTGTTAAGAAATTATGAGACCATTTTAATTTTGAAAAGTATGAAATAAATAAAGGTTCCAGATATAATTTAAACAAATAAAATATGATATTACAGCATATTTATTATAATTCAGTTTTAATAGTTTTGAATAATATAATAAATGATTAAGTTAACAAAACTATTAGAAATAACTGAAAATACACTGTTAATAAATTATAATAACTACATCTTGTCTAAAAACAAAAAAGGATGAAAATTAATGATTTAGTCCTCCATTTTCCCTGATAACCTCAAACACTATACATTTCATTGAAAAGACCAGATGGTTAAGTTGTATTTCAGAAATATTGAGCTTTTCTCTTATTATGACTACTTCCTTTTCATGGGTTGATGAAAATTGCTTATTATTAAGCATAAATTTTATGACATAATATACACCAATGGTATTCCATGGAGTTCAAGTCTAGACTTCGACTGGGCTATGACAAAACATTAACTGTACGTGTGTGTTTTGTTTTTTAAACCATTTCTGGGTGGATTAAGATATTTGTTTTCAAGAATAGTCCTACTAAATTATCCAGTTAGTATTACCTAATAACCACCTAGCTAGATTTACCAGCACAATAAAAATTTTCTCACTTCACTCTCAAACATCTCTTTACCTCGCAGAATTTTCAAATAAATAGTGAATAACACGATCAAAATCTGCTCCTTTGTTTCTCATGTAATGCGGTCATGAAATACTAACGCATACTTTTTGTAATGATTCTGATGGGACATATAAAATACTTATTTTCTCAGGTGGTCTTACACAATTTCTCAACAGACACCTTATTCAATTGTTAGAAACATGAGTAGATCTTAGTAAAATTTAGATTAATTTTTAAAATTGTTGTTGAAATGTTTCTAGTTCCATTTTAATTACACATGCTTAAAATTTGCATATAATATCTTCTTCAGAATGCACAAATATGTTAGTGGTCTTACTATTTCTTGACGAACTGTAAAACACATTATGGAATCTACATTTAAAATAATTGGGAAGTAATTATTGAAGGTAAAACTAATTGTGCTAGTTTAATCCTTTTGTCTCTATGGATGATAATAACTTCGATAAATGAAATTAAATATACTACTAAAAATTCAAAAATATTTCTGTGGCTGATAATTACTAGACATCGATTATTGTACTGAGAGGAATTGAAGTTTCATTAACTGTGCCATTTTTACTCAATATATGTACCAGCTATCTTATTATTGCTCATTAATATTAATACCTTATTGGCTTTAAATTCAACTTTAATTTCATCAGACTCATTTTTATCTTAACGAGATTTTGTCGAAATTGTTTAGAAATCGATGTCTTTTTCAAAAGATTGAGAGAAATTGATAAATTTATTATAAAAGTTGTAGAAAAGAATATGCAACAGTTTTACTTACTAATAAAGACCAAGCGACAACTTTGAAATATTTTATTTGTAAATTTGCAGCTTCTGGTGTCTCTTTTCTTTTTATACAGTCCTTGAAGATGTCAGAATCAAAATCACACTGATGAAAACAAAACAGAAAGATATTTCATTCATAGTAAAGGAAATAAATAGCAACACTGCTTGCCGTTAAAAATACTACTTTAGGAAGGAAATGCTAACATTGATACACCGGGAACTGCTGCCTTTGGTAGCAATAACAGCTCTAATTGAGCTAGGTATCGAGTTGGCTTTGCTCCATCATTCCTTATGGCTTCAACTCTATGGTATAATTTATTAATCGTAGTGGACAGGAAATGGTGGCATATCAGTCTCTCGGCAAACATGACTAGATGTTTTAAATAAGTAACAGTTCTAGAGAACGTACTAGTTAAGATAACAATCAAAAACCTTTTGTTCCGAGAAAAATCAGGACAGAATGGGCAGCAGTTCTTAAATTATGAACTTAATAAATTTGAGTAAAAAAACATAGTTCGATCCAGATTTTCTTTTTAGTGTTCGTATACGAAAGACAAGAGCCGAGACTACTACTCGGTGTAGATTCACCACCACAAAAGGTGATACACTGAGATAGGCACTTTCCTTAAAGCTGTTTTAGGAGTTTATGTATTACTATCTGGAAGAAAAGAATGCAGGGCGTAATACTTTCTCGGGAAACTATCGGGGAAGGAAACATCTTCTGTAGGAATGCACTCATTTTCTTTGTCAACAAATACTAATACAGAGGTATGTCTTAGAGACGGCAAAGACTCTTCTATTCTTTTCTTAGGTATTGGTTTTGAGGGAATCCTTTTTTTCTCTAAGCGATGAAAAAAATTAAAACATAATGAAAAAAAGTTCTTTGCTTAAAAATTTAGAGCATCTATAATGATATAATAAAAGAATTATCCTAAAATATTTCAGTTTTGAGAAAAAATCTCGTGGGCGGGGTGGACAAATGTTCCTTTAGGTACACCACTGCCTTCTGTTGCAGGAATGATGTAGAGAAAATACAATCCTTGACGGCATGTGGTAATTTCTTGTTTCACCCTGAATTTCTGTTCTTGCGGATGGAAGCTCTGGTCTTTGTCCACTTAATATCTTAGGAATATCAGCAAAAGAAGCGCGGGTTGTAACACTATCAGGGGGATTTTTCTTAAGTTTGGCGGAGGTTTCATTTGACCCTTAAAATGGTCAGGCACGCAGACCTTTTCGACACTTCTTCCCACTGCATAATTTAGCTTACTTTCCTTTATTCTTTGTTTTAATAAGTTTTTAGAATCCACCAATCAGCCCCGCCCCCCCCCCCAATCGTTGTATCATAATTCCTTTGTCGAGATAAGTGCAAAAATCTTTTATCAATCAGATGTCGTTGCAATAATTGAATAGAAATATGTAACACGAAATACGTCATGTTTTTAACTTTAAAAATAAAGATGCGGATTTAAACAGGACTCATTTACATAAATAAGATGTTTTGTGTCTTCTCTCTTTGACTAACAACTATACAATTAAAGGCATTAAAATAAATACACAGTAATTAGAGCATCAATTCATATGAGAGACGGATCACTTCCGAAATTACTCTTTCGCACTGACGAGTAATCCATTTCTTAGACCAATTTTGATATTTTGGAATATCGATTACATCGTTTGCTTTTAATCGGTTTCCTTTCGAGTTAGTCATTTCCTTAATAGATTTTCTCAATTTTCGACATGGTTCCTGGACCCAAGATTTAAAAATTTGATTTAGCTCGAGTTTGCCTTCGATCAACGCCATTTTGGAAAACTAATCCAAATTTGTGGTTTATTCAACTCGAATCTCAATTTAAACTTTCCGCTATCACAAATGATGAAATAATTCTATGATAGTGACGTTAGCTTCCAAGATTATATCATATGTTTTAGTTATTGCTCGAGATCCGCTTCCAAATTATTTGTATAGCACTCTTAAAACTAGAATTCTAAGTCATTTTTCTTAATCTGAAAAACTCAAAATTGCAGATTCGCAATTAAGGTTTAAGAAACTGCCTCAATTATTACAAAAATTGCCAAATTTAATAGCAGGAAACAGCAGTGATGATGCTTTGAACTATGTTGAATGCAAAGGCATCCGCACTTCAATACAATAAATTTTACCAGTTTCTAATGATAGACTAGATTTTTTCTCTCTAATTACTGATAAAGTTACTGAAATCTTGCAGTTTAATCCTGTTATAAACTGAGTTGCCTCGGATGATTTGGATCCTGAAAGAAGAGACATCTGATTTGAGTGCCATATTTACTCCAATTTATCGTCCTGGATTCGGAAAATTATACAGAAATAGACGTCAACAATCAAATTCTACTATTAGAAGTGCATTACGATAGCATAAAATCACCAGCGCTTCCCTGAAAAGGCTTTAAAATTCGTGGATTCTTGTAGTTTTCAGGGAAACTAAAAGACTCGTCTGTGACGGCATGTCTAGATGATAGTCGCATTTCCAACCGCTTATTATGACAAAAATGCTACCGTTTGTTTTTATGGATACTAGTGCAAGTGTCGGCTGTTTCCTTCAAAACTTAACAAATTGTACAAATTCTTAAAATTTTGTTTTATCCTTCAAATAGAACAATGGTTAAAAACTACGGAATTAAGATATTAAATCTAGATCTTGATTTGCAAATTAAATTTTCATGTACTTTTCTTATTGTTGATGTTTCGCATCCTGTTCTTGACGATGTTTTTTTGGAAAAATCTGAACTCCTAATGGATGTTAAAAATCGCCGTTTGATTGATAATCTTATTTTTTCAAGTTCAATGGGTGGAGCAGCTCCTGACGCGAAATTCTTTAGAATTAACTCTACCTTCCAATAAATTGACTTATCATAAAAATTTTATAGAATATCGTGAGCTTCTAACACTAATTTTCAACGAAAATAAAGTATCTTACTCTATTGAACATAGCATTAAAACACACGAGTCTCCAATATTTTATTTTTTTCATAGACAAGATGACTAAATCTTGAAAAAATTTAGTTTTTAAAGATGGAATTTCTAATTTTAATAGAGTAGGATACAATAAGACTTTCTAATAATCATAATGTAAATCCAATTAATTTTGTTAAAAATACAAACGAGGATAGGAGGATTGTGTGGTGATTTTCGTAAATTAAACTCTGTGTCAATTCCTGATCGCTACCTTCTTCCATTCATTCGGTTAGCATTTTTTTTTTTTTTTTTTTTTTCAAATTTAACCTATATAAAATTTCAAAAATCTATAAGATATCATTTTAAGATATCATCTTTTTTAATGGTCATTGCTAATACAAATTTTTAAAATATTTAATTTGACTTTGGTCGTAGAAATATTTGAGCACACATTCTTTGAGATATTTTCTTGTAAATACTTATTTCTTATTACACTCTTGTTTCCAAAATTTAAGAAAAATTCCCCAAAGATTGCGATAACTCGTACAACAACAAACCAGCTCGTATTAAATTTGAAAATGTTGTTAAATAAAAAGTGCTCAATACAACGGTAGTATGCAAATTAGTGGCGCTGCAATCGGAATGAGCCATCTTTGAGGTGTAAAAAAATGCTACCTGGAGAGTAAGGCTGCGGATATTGTTGTGATAATGAGGTAAGAAATCTATAATAGTCACTCGTTACAATGGAGTAGTATATAATAAAATTTTCTAATAGTCATCATGCAAATCCAATTTATTTTGTTAAAATACCAAACGGGGATTGGAGAATTTTGCGGTGATTTTCGTAAATTAAATGCTGTGACAATTCCTGACCGTTACCTTCTTCCACATAATCAGAATTTCAAAAATGACTTTGCAAGTAAAACTATATTTACTAAAATTTAACTAGTTAAGGCATATTTATTATCAAATCTCCAACAAAATTTCGGATTTACTAAAAACCCTGTTTGGTTTGGTTTTATTAACGTCTCACTAGAAGTAACACGAGGACTATTTGTGACGGACCTCATAATTTTGAGCCTCGGCCAAGTGACGAGGATGACACCTAAGCTGGCAACTTACTCTCCTAACTTCCACACCACGCCATCGGAAGGACTTTGAGCCTCGACAGATTTAACATGCATCAGCCTCAGCTACATGACAGGTCTTTGATGACATCAAGTCTCGAACCCCCCACTCGATGAAAACCGCTGGCTTTGAGTCCGTGACCATTACTACTAGCCACCAAAAACCGATGCAATATATCAAAAAGGCTTATACGAACACACACATGACTTTTGGTTTAAAAACGTAGCACAATCTTTTGAAAGATTTATCGATCGAGTTTTATTTAATTTAGATTCTTGCTATGCTTGACGATATTTTATTCGCCTATCCGGCTGTGGAAACTCAAAAATTTTAAGAGATTTCATGAGTGTGGACCAAAAACAAATCTTGACAAATCTATATTATGGTCAGGACAAACTTACAATTTTAGGGTATCAAATTTTGAGTGAGGAAGTTTTCCCCAGCCAGAAAAAGTAAAAGCCTCTAAACTGAATATAATCTTCCTTATACAATTACTGAACTGCTCATGTTCCTTGCTATGCTTAATTTTTACTATAAATTTTTGAAAAATGATTGGAATAGTTAAACTTGAATATACGATTTATTGAAAAGTAAAATTAAAGACGAAACTATAATAAATTGGACTGAGGAAAACTAAAAAATGTTTTCAATGCATGTAAACGCTTGTTACTCAACGCAACAATGTTGGCTTATTCTAGTTAAGCACAACGTTCAGTTGTCATTAGTATTTGATGCGGCACAGACCTATATTGGCGCAATGTTAAAAAGCAACACGTAACGCAAAACACTGAAACTCTTCGTTTTTGTTCTCAACAAAATTAAATTTTGCGGAACGTGCAGTACATTTGACCAACAATTATTAGCCATATGTTCGGCGATCAAATTCTTCCAATATTATGTTGGAGGTCTCGATTTTGTGTTATTCATAATACGGGTGACAAGCCTCCCGAACACCCTAGTAACCCTTTATTTTCAATCCTCTTCCTTGTCAACCAAGTTTATCTTTTTTGCCATTTTTTCAAACTTTTAGATCATTAGTTCTCAATGTGTGGTTCGTGAAATCCCAAAGGTTCATGAAAATAATATTGTAAATGACAGAAATTGAAATCGCCAAAGCGTAAAAAAAAACCAAATAATAAAATTACATACATACATTTACTGAACTGTTAATTATTCAAAAATGAAATAAAAAATAAACATAAATAAAAGTGTTCTTTTAAAAAGGCTAATATTGAGAAACACATTATCGCTTCCTGAGCGCCGAGGCGGCGTAAGCCGCTGAAAAGGGAGGCGATAAATGATGTCTCCTACAGTGAAATTTCACGATATTGTCAATCTGTCTATTCAATGACGACTATTCCTGATTGGTTAGCAAAGTAGAAAGCACAAAGAAGATCATTTTCCTCAGGTAAATATTTTTCTTAAAAACATAAGCGCATTAACAGCATGCAGAAGTTTGTAATCTTGTGCGATTTAGTTAGCGTTTAGTATCCTACGGTAGTTCTGTTTAGGGAACAGTTATCGTGTAAAAATAACTTTTAATTATTATTACACACACCATATATATATATATATATATATATATATATATATATATATTATGGATTGATGGTTAAAAACGGATCATTTAGTCGAGTCTGACAAAATGCTGGACAGAACGTCAGTTGTTCATTCTTCAACACCTGGTTTCGAAACAACACAAGGTGATGGTACTAAAAGCTGTAGTGGTGCATATGATGGGAAGAAAAGGGAAAAGAAGCGAAAATGTGAAAGCGACTATTTACAAATTGGCATTTATTTTACTGGGTAAGATTCATAGCCTAAGCCACTTTTTGCTATCTGCAACAAAGTTCTTGCCAACTGCTGTATAAAACCATTACTTCTTCGTAGACACCTTAAAACAAAACATCCAACGCACAAGGATAAATCTATCGCGTATTTTTTTAAAAATATTAGCGATTAATAGAATGTACAATGTATATTGTTTCTTGTCAACTTCAAACGAAGATAGTAAAATGACCTTTGAGACATCATTTCGAGTAAGTTATAGAATTACAAGATCTGGACAGGCACATACGATGGCAAAAATTGCAAATGGACCACGTGCAAAAAAAATCTCAAAGTCAATGCAGAAAAGAAACTCCTCCTGGTTTTTTTATCAAACAATACTATGTCGAGTAGAATTAATCATTTGGCAAATGATATGGAGAGTGAACTTTTGATGAGAATAAAATTGAATTATTTTGTAATTCAGTTTGATGAGTCTACCATTGTAGCAAATGCTATAGTATCTCTTGTCTACATGAGATATATTTTAAGAATTCCCTTCAAGAAGATGTACCATTTGAAAAACTTTTGAAGATCTGTTTAAACCGCTGTAACAATTATTATATTTTTATTGGATTTTTAGAAAAAAAATAATTGTAGAAAACGGAGTAATATCATACAAAATGTTACATTATCTTCATCTCCAAAATGTTTATAGAATGTGATTCTACACTTTAAAGTTTTCAAGTATTCCTTTCTACCAAAATAAATTCAAATCTCAAAACCCTTAGTGTTTTATTTTTAATTATTCAAATATTTTGAATTGTGCATGTGGAGTAGGAAACTTGGATCCTTCCTCCTATATGATTATGCACAATCTCATGTGGTGCAAATAGCCGTACAATAGCTTCACTAATTAATCCATGAGATCCTGCCGTATTCTCCATACTCACCTGATCATTCACCAATGGATTACCATATCTTTCGCAGTTAGGATCACTAAGTACGAAATAAGACCTATAGTAATAGGACTGAGGTTAAAACGTCCTTGTCCTCTAAAGGACCCTCATTTCTTGAAAGAAAAATTAATTTGTTTCAAACTCGTTGTCAAGAGTGTATTCAAGCGGTTGGTGTATATTTTAACAAATATCGTTTATTTGAATTTAAAAGTCAATTATTCTATTTTTAATAAACCAAGATATTATGTAACACGACCAAATAATTAAACATGAGCGTAGTCATTGAAAAAATATTTCATCTTACAAATGTAGTTTACCAGTATTTTGTAAACAAGTACGATTAAAATTTTTTATAAACAACTTAAAATGGCAGAAGATATCAGGAGCTTACAACTCTTGCCCCTCATAGTGTACGGCTGATAATTAATTAACAATTATAACGGCCGATTATAACACAATTAGTACGAATTAAATCAATCGTGCTGAATTTATTTAAATGAAAATGCATTCAGTATTCTGTTCATGCAAATAAAGTCATATTTTCTAAATGTAAACGCCGTCTCTTTAAGTTTAGGAATTATAAAGTAGTAGAGACAATTTTTAACAACTTTAAGTAAAAAAAAATAATAATAATGCTTTCACAAAATCGTCACTACCCGAAAAAAATGAAAAAATAATTAAAATATTATAACGTACAATAACTATTAGAATTGTGCAAATTTTACAGAGATCAAATACTTATTTAAAAGTGTTGCAAGGTTAAGTGTTAAAGAAATGGTGAAAGAAAAATACATACGCCAAAAGATAGAGAAATGGAACTACTAAATATATTTTCTAAATTAACAAACTATATACAATTTACTAACTAGTAAAATCCTGCACATTCTCATCAAGTCCTTCTTCATTCTTTTTGGCAGTATCTTTTCTGGATTTGATGAATGTTTCATCTTTAAGGAAAATAAAAATATATATCAATTAAAACCTATACAAAAAAATGGAAAAAATTTTAAAAAAAATTTTAAGAAAAGAAAGCAATATTTGTATTTATTGAAAGCCAGCTCTCTTTTTAGAAGCTTTTAAGTTGCTATGTTCATATGTGTATATACGTATGCATATCTTTCCAGTTCACGCGCACACAATTTGTACTCAAATTTTAACCCATTTCGTATCATCCGATCGAGATGAAGCTTTGCATATATGTATAATTGCGATAACAATACCATTCTATAATATGCTCAAGAAGTGACGTTGAGTGAGTGTATGATGAAATTTAATAACCGTAAGACCCAGATACGACTATGCTGCGCCGAATGACCTAAATATTTGAAAAAATGGAAAAAAGAAAAGAATTGGTTACTAAAAAGGAGAGTCGAATAGAGAGAAGTGTCTCTAGAAGTGTCCGGGGACGCGTCACCCATGTTTACCAATGACAGTAAACCCCGTGGGAAAGAAAGGGTAATTGGAGTGTCTCAGGTCATGATGTCCATTCCTAACTATAGAAGGTAAGCTCCCGAGGGGTTAAGCAATGACGCATTTTGGACGAGGGTGCTTGGAGGCTCGGGTCTTGCATTTAACAACGTCCAATTCAATTGAAATTTTGCTCACCAGTATATCTTACGCAATTGCTTTTTAGAATTAAATCCTTAAGTATCATTGTTCAAAGCTATATATTCAACAATACATGAAGTGCCATCGATTTCTGTAAATAATCCCAATCTTACAGGTGACCCATTATCTCGGCATCCTGAACGTTGCATCCCATTGATGCCTGCCTTTTGACAACGATGTAAATGGAGTTGAGAAAGTAAAAACTAGACATTATCTTCAACAATGGGGTCCAGTTTGCATTCCAGAACACGTTATTTTTTATATACAATCAACTTGTCTTTTAAATCTTTCCTATTTATTTTCCTTCCATACTTCATAAGCAGCGATGCTAAAAAGTGAGTCATTTTCTTGTCTCTTTGATACCGTTCATGCCACGGGTAATCCATCATCAATACTCATTTAGAATATTCTCGTAATGGAGTCATTTCCTTCTCCCCAAATGCTGAGATAATTTCGATTTGTCCATCTCCCTCATACCGGGCGGTTATAATTAAAGTTATACTATTCAGAGTCCTGTAGAACCCGTTCTGCTCATCGGATTTAGATGAAACTTGGAATATATGCTGTATGGACCATGAGGAAAAGATTTCTGTAATAAAAAATAGTTCAAATTTTGACCACTAAGAGGAAATGTGGTGTCCAAAGAAGGACAAAAAATATGTTAGAATCGTTAAAGTTTATTCAATTACAGAATATGCTAATCAATATGTGCTCCATTGACATCAAGAACGTGTTGAAAGCGCATTATAGCGTTTTCAATGGTAGCGCGAAGCAATTTACGAGGGATTTCAGCCACATGGCGTATAATGCTAGCTTTCAAATCAGGTGACGTCCTAATTCCTCCTCTGTAAACACGGTCTTTTAGAAATTCCCACAACCAGAAATCACAGAGATTTAAGTCTGGTGAACGAGAAGGACAGGCATCCGGAAAGTGTCTGGATATTACACGATTATCGCCAAAGTTAGGACTAAGTAGTTCTTTTACTTGGCGCCCAATATGAGGAGTTGCTCCATCTTACATAAAGATAGTGCTTTGCAAAATTGTCGTTCCTGTGAAGCAGGAATGACCTGCTGTTTAAATAGTTAACTGCATCGTGCACTCGTGACAGAGCATCTCTTAGGACCTTGTGGAGTGAAAGTTTCAAAGAAAAAAGATTCGAGAATAAACTCAGCAATACATCCACACCAAGCAGTCACGTAAACAGAATGCAATGATTGTTGATGCAAGACATTAAGAGGCGAAGTACCTGTATGTGGCAATTTTGACTATTCACAGCTCCATCTAAATAAAAGTGCGTCTCATCTAACCATAGAATTTTCCAAGGCCACGCGTCATCAACTTCATTCTCGCCAAAAATCGGCATGCAAATTCAAGGCATGTTTTAGGATCTTGAGATTCCAGCGTTAGCATCACGTGGATCTTAGTTGTACGGATACCAGTTTAAAATGTATCGCAGAATTTTTCGTACTGTCGATCATGGAATCTCTAATTCGTGTGACTCTGATCGACCACTTGCTAAAGAATAGATGGCGCTGGAGACTCTTTCAACCACAGTAGTAGCGACTTCTTCAACAGTTTCAGTCCTAATCGGTTTCCGTTCTCTGCCGGGCAGCACACCCAAATTTCCAGTCTCTTCAAATTTCATGATCATCTTCCTCTAACCAATCCTCGATATGGGGCTTTTCTCAGATCCTTTAAACGACGATATACACGCAGAGTAGCTAAATGGTTGCTGCCGTTCTGATAAAACTATTTTACCAGTAAAGCTCGATTTTTTTTTTTTTTTTTTTTTTTGTAAGGGCATGATTAACGATGACAAACGCACTCTGAATGATTATCTGGCTATGACTGCAAGTTTATATAGAGGTTTTACGGATTTGCATAAGGAATATTCTATAAAAGCCATCTGGTGGTCAAAATTTGTACGAATTTTTTTTTGTTGCCGAAATCTTTCCCCCATGGTCCATTTAGCATATATCCAAGTTTCATCAAAATCCGATAAGCAGAACAGGTTCTACAGGCAACTGTAGTGTATGAACTAGGCAACTGTTCTGAATAGTGTAACTTTAATTATAACCACCCGGTATTTACCTCTTTTTAAGGGACACTCTACATTGAATAAAAGTTTCAAAACTGAGATAGAGGTAAGGAAATAAATAAATATAGAAATACTCTTTCTAAGTAATCTTTTGAGGTTTCAAAGGTAAGTTTGTGCTCTGTGAAAGATAGTTTTGAGACAAAGGAACAATAAAAAGAAAAGTTAATCCCTCTCTTTTGAAAACTGCTTTTCATTAGGGAAACGTGGAGAAATGCAATGAGAAAAAACAAGTTGAAGTGTAATCTATCATGGAATTCAAAATCCTGCTATTATTGCTACAGTTCTCAGTAGGAGGAAGAAAATAGAGTCAGCAAGTTATAAGACAATCTAATACAGGGACCAATGGGAAGGAGGCCTTTCAAGAAAGCAGTCTTTAAAATTCCAGTTTCGAGTGCCCTCAGTGAAAATACTACTGAAGAAAATGAATAGGTTTAACTTGTAAAAATCAGTGGCTTTGCTCAAATACGAGAAGTTTTAGAAATAATTGAAAACTTGTGTTTTGAAGACACCGATGACGACAATTTTTTTTTATTACAACTGTACTCGTAGTTGATGATGAGAGTTTAAGAAGTAGTTTGTAAAGCAGTGAGAAAGACGAAGAAAAGTCAAATAAAAAGGTGACATAGAACCCTATACAGATGCCTTAAAATACATCTTCCATACAAGAAGATTCATGATAACTGTTGGTGATTGTGATGAGCTTGGGATCATCAGTGACTTTAATATCCATGTGGAAAAAAAATGCTTGCAATTCTCAGACTTTCAAACAAACAAAATCCGTGTATCGGATTAATTTAAATTTCTGTAAGAACAAAACTTTGTTGTTGAATTCTTACATTTTTGCAATAACCAAATGTTTTTAATTTTCATTTTTCACTTCAAATTCAAATAAATACCTTATGTTGCTTATTTATATATCATTTTATTAAAGCTTGATATACCCTGAATTTCTAATTAAATCGCATTTTTTTTTTCTAGTATGTACCCTTTGAATAAGGAACACCTCTATTTAAAGGACCAAGTGTCTGAACCGGTTGGTGTCCCTTATTAGGAAATAGTACTGTATTAAACTACTCTTTTTATTTCCATATGCTATTAAACTAACACTGAAAGTACTAGATCAAATAATTTTCATTACACTTTCTTACAAACGGATTCTAAATCTAGGCAAATTAATAATGCAATATAAAACGAGGATGGAAGATAATGCAAACTAATATTCTTGAACTATACATTACACTATTCAAACAACTGAATACAAACTTTATGACTCTGGCTATTCGCGATTTTCTCTTCCCTAACCTCGGGGACTTTATAATAATTTGAATTGCATAAAATTACAATTTCTTCCCAACCGAAATGAAACGTGATTAGGTAAATTAGATAAAGGTGTAAGTGAAGTGAAGTGAATTATAGATATTGATAATGATGCATAATAAATGAAAAAGAACTGAAAGGGAGATAGAGGATAATGACTTACTGATAGAGGTTTATAATTTGGATTAAAACACTTTATTTAGTTTTGTGTATCGATGTGAATTCTAGTTAAATTAATAAGATATTAATCAATTATTTGTATGAAGGGATTGAATCAGTCGGCTGACTTTATACGCTAAGAATTTATTAGATGATCCTAATTTAAAATTATTTATTTAATTAGGATTCGAGAGAGAGCGACTTTATCTCTCTCTCTCTATATATATATATATATATTCTCTATGAAATGAAGATACAGAGGCTTTTTTTCCCTGACAGAGTTTAACAATAAACTTTTATATGAAATTAACAAAAATTTTGATGATGATGCTATTTTAAATCAGATTGAAGGGGCAAAAAACGTCGTCTTAAGTCTAAGGAAGGTTCAAAACAGTCCACGTGTAAGCTTCTGATAGGTGGTGTTCGGAAAGCCCCAGAACAAAGTCGAAATGCAGTATGGTGTACAGTTTTCAGTTTATTAAATCAGATATACGGGCGAAGACATATACCACGCTACGTAGTCTAAATTTCATCGTATGAGAGTATGATATATTTGTTACAGGCAAGTGCGATTAGAACCACATGATGTATGTGATTAAGCCTTTAAAATATTCGTTGATTTTTCACATCGTTTGTGAAGTTATAAAACATGTGAACAAAACGTAAGTATTTTGTCAAATATGTGTCATAAGAATTACATTTAATTTACCATGTTTATTAAAATATTGTTACAATAAATTTCTGGATCAGGGTGAGTCTCCTTTGTCAATAGAAGTGAACACAAACAGCTTTTATCAAAGAGAAGCAGAATCAGTTTTCATTTGTCCATTTAATAGTTTTGTTTATAGCCTTTTGAAGTTATCTCTTAATGATATTCATTTTTATTTCGTGCAAAAAATTTGTAGGTCGTCAACATATATAAAAGTATTTACAGATAGTGAGTTATTTGAAATGATATTACTAATTGAAATGATTAAAACACTTCCTTGTAGAAACCCTTTTTCTGGAATAAAATCGTCCAATAAGTCTGAAACTTAATTTAAAATATATCTGCTCTAAGATCTTAAGATCCTATTATGTCGTACCCTTCGTAAACGTATAAATCTTTAAGAATTCCATACGATCATAGCCTTCTTAATATCGAAAAAAAAAAAAGGTGCTTATATCACTTTGCTAGACAGTATCATCAGAGCAAGACCATGAACCCGTAAATTGCGAGTCATGGTGAGGATTTTGAGGGTTGCGGCTTCATCAGACCAGAGGATCTTAGGCTCCAGACGATGAAGTCCGACTTTTTCCTTAACAGATGGCAGCACCATCGCAGGTATCCCGGAATTTTAATTCTAGTTCAGTGTCCCGAAGCAGCCCTGATCCAGTACCCCCAGAGGTATTACTTTGTATGGGAACCTGGAGGACTTTGCGACCGCATTTAACGTGCATCAGCCGCCATTAGCGTACACGGTGGATTTTCGGTCGGCGCAGGAGTGGAACTAGCGTTCTTCTAATCACAAAGTCAACTCTCTTACCGACAGATCACCACGGCCAGGGGAGAGGAAAAAAATTAGAAACCAGATATTTATTTTGTACTAAGGCATCTTTCATCTGTGTTTCCAAAGAGACTATGTTATCTACAGTAGATCTGTCTTGTCGAAAGTCACTTTGAAATGGTGAAGGAATTTAAAAAATTAATGAACATGTATTAAAAAATAAATAGTACGTATATAAGTCTGGTGTTCATCATTTTTTCAAGGATTTTACAAGGGCAACTCGGGAGAGCTATGAGTCTGCAATTTGTTGGGTTTTTGACCGATTTTAAAATTGGAATAATGAGTACATGTTTCCATTAATGAGGAAAGATATGTTCTTTCCTGATTTTTTTCAAAATTTTAAAAGGTTAATTAATGAATTAACCTTTTTTTTAAAAAAAATTGTGGGTTTATAGGTGATATTATAGGGTCCTGGAGACGATTAATGTATATGAGAAAGAGCATTTCCCAGTTCATGGGAAGTAAATCACTATTGTATGGCAAAATGTGTTTAGTGATAAAATTAATTTACCTCTTTTCAGCTGCAGTTTTTATTTTTTTGATATTATCTAGTAATTATCCAAACTGGAAATATGAGAAAGATCTGTTGTATTTGTAATGTTCTTCAGAGATTAAATGGTTTGGTTATTGCATTCTAAAATTGGACTTTGTCTATTTGTATGAACTCCGGAGACAAGCTTATTCTGTCTCACAATAGTTTACAAGCAATAGTACAGTTAATTATTTTACCCAAGATTTTTTTTTGGGGGGGGAGAGGAAGTAGGGGGTATTGTATTTTTCTAAAAATGGATTTGTGTTGCTTGCATGAAATAAAATTTGGTAGGTTTGTGTATCTTTTTAAAAAGTCCCTTGACCTACTCTGATTTGTAAAGGCCATTAAGAAATCATCATTCCACAATATTTTTTTAGTTGAAGCTTTCTTTGCGGATACTTTTGCCCTGTCAATTAGTACTTTATTAATGTCTTCTAAAATCTCATCAGTACTTAAAGAATTTGTCATCGGAGATATTTGCAAGAGAGGAATACAGTAACCAGTTAGCAGTCAGTTTCATATACATCGCGTGAAGGGAACAAATACCCAGGTCTATTAAATGAATGAAATTTCTTAGTAAATAAATGAAAGTAAGTCTGCTAGTTATTATTTAAAATACTCAAGTTACTGTCTGATTTTTTCCCCCCTATTTGAGTTCCTCTTGGGTTGCTTTTTTTTACTGCCCAAAGAGTACTGCGTCCATTTAGATTCCCGATTATTATGAAAGGCACAGAGATCTGATTGATAAGGGGATTAATGTTTATTATGTTCATATGGGTGTTTGGAGGTAGATATGAAGTACAGACTGTAATTAATGTTTCGATATAAATTCTGATGACAAAACCTTGAAATGTGGTCTGCAAAGTTATGTGAGATTTCCGTTTGTTTATTATAATTAACATCGCATTGTGAAGAAGCATTTGAGCTGGACCTCGCTAATGGACTTCGCAATTTTGAGTCTTGTTTAAATGACGAGAACAACACCTGAGCTAGTAACTCCTTCTCCAAACTTCAACACCACGCCAATAAGAAGATTTGGGACCTCAATCAAATATGATGTGCATCAGCCGCGCTATACGGAATATCTTAAGTGGCATCAGGACTTGACGAAAACAACACTGGCCGTGAGTCCATGATCATGATCACTAGGCTACAGCGGCCACAAAGGACAGTTAACACCATGGGAATGAAGAAGATCACTAGGGTTACTCGCCGTCATGATGACCATACTCACCTAAAGAAGGTGAGTACCGGAAGGGCTGTCAGGGCTCACATTGATGTGGTTGAAGAGTATGCAGGTGCTAACCTCATCATCTAATCGTGAAAGTATAAAGGGTAGATAGTAGACCTTGTGTGTGTTGGGCAGAAATAGGCAGATGGAAAAAACACTCAATAAACGAACAGTCAGTACTAACACATTAAAGTGATTTCTTGGTAACCTTGCTTTGCAAACATAATCCAAGAAGACTATCATATGTAATCGAAATCCAATGAAAATAAGAAATCTCATAGAATTGACCTTTTGGCAGATAAAAGGTATTGTTTTGTGTTTTATTAATATTTTCATTATACTTGAAAAGATATTATATATATCTTCATTAATATTGAAATATTAATGAAGCACATTGATTATTCAATATATATACTAAAATAATCTTACTTCTAAGTACTTTTTCCAAAAAAATTTTATTCCTTTTGTTGCTTTTGTAAATGCACACACATTTTTTTTTTTACTTTTGAATAATTTAAATTCCTTTCATATAAAATGCTTAAGTTTTTATCTTCATTCAGACTAATCATGTATTCTTATTCTTTATATTGCTCATATCTACGCTTCTAAACATGAAATTATTTCTCATAGTATTTACCTAACCAATTCTGATAAAGTATAACTTAAGTTTTTCTTAAAGTTAAGTTTACTGATAGACAAAATATTTTCCTAACAAAATATCAACTTTTCAAATTCCCTTTTCATTTTCATATATAGGATAAACCCAGATACCATATAAAACACATAAGTATAAAAATGTAGAAAAATTGACAAGTTTCACCATGTTTCTTTCTTATGCTTTCTTAAATTTTTTTTTTTAAATTATAATCAAATTGGTATTTTACTTCTGACCTTGCAAATCATTCACTATCTGCTATTACAAACATTTTTCTCTTGTTTCCAATATAAGAGAACAAATATGCAATTTTTTTATATCAGTCCATACAGCTAAAATAACGGTGGACACAAAGTCTAGGATTATGAGAACATATTTATTTTTACATGATGGAAAACTAAATGGCATGTTCTACAAAATACTATTATTTGTCACATATTTTGAAAGATTTCACAAAAATTCTTAAATAAAATAGATTTTAAATTGAATTTTAATATCTCCAAATAATTAAAATACATTAATTTCTTTTCATAGAAAATTAACAACTTCTAATATCTCAAATTATAATAGATGATGAAAATTTTACAAATTCTATCCATTTTAAAGATGAGAGTAAATTAATGAAAAAAAGACATGAAAAATAATAGCCAATTCAATACACTCCTGGATTGGAGATTTTTAGGGGGGGGAGGGGTGAGACTTTTCATGCTAAATTTTGTGCACACTAATAGCCACGTTAAGCTTAAATGTGACATATACTGAATTGTCGAGTAAAGAAACGATCTAGGTGTTTGGGAGCATACTACATATTAGTTTAATATTATATAGTTCTAGAATAGTAGAATCATTAGGTTCACACATAACTTGACATGAAAGGATGGTTCTTGAAAATGCCAAACATTTAATTACTTCATCTATAATGTAAAAACCTTCATTATAAATAAAGTAAGTATTTAAAAAAAATATCTTTCAGTGTAATTATGTCAAAACAGTCATTGCAGTAACAACTACATTATTTTTTATAAAGTAACAATAAATATTTTTAAAGGAATAGAAGAAGTTCTATCAAAGAAGAGAAAAATTCTACCCTAAGATGAGAGAGAAAAAAAAAGGAGTATTCTATCTGAGAAGAGAAGAAGTGACAAGTTCTAGATTTTATGTCCAGTAAATAAATTCATATTAATGGAAGTGTTTTCTGAACTCTGTTAGAGCCGTCATAATATAAAATGTTTATACTGTTCAAGGTGTTAAGATTTTCTCCACATTATAACATTAAGTTATTAGATATTCCTTTTCATTCAATAAACCGGTGAGGTGTTATACAAATAATCAATTATCTTCATCTGGCATATGCGATAATCTGGAACCATAATTGTCTAATTTTTCTCTGATAATCTTGATTTTCCTCTCTAAATGCAAGGCAAAACGATAAAACATCAACTTAACTCCAACAGAAGTGGACTTTTGCATTAATAAGTTTTGGAATATGGCTTCACATCCGTTCCTTTTCGCTCTTTCACAAAGCATGTGCATTTTATGCTCTTCCTGATTCAGATTATCTATTTGAAGATTAGCATGGGTTAATAGTCTCTCACAAGAAGTTAATTGGTTGCGTAATTCCTCTTCTGACAATTCATTCAGATCTGTATTTGAAGTATTAGAGCTCCATTCATCCTTATCCATGTTGGAGAAGTTAAAATTCATAATTATTCAAACCCTGTGATCAAAATTTTTGATGGAATTCTTAACTAGAGCACATTGATCTAGTAAAAGCTGGATAACTGCGAGTGCCTGAAAATAAATATTGATTGTTACAAAAATTTAAAAAATCAATAGTTAATTTATTTTATATATTTACACAACAATAGTAAATGTATTAATTATTTCAGCAAAATTTAAAATATTTTTCTGCTATGGGATATAGTAATGAAACGATAACAACTTTTATAAAGATAGATTAAAAATTTACATTAACTGGATGGAATGGCATTTGGAGGGGTTTTAACTTATATTAAAAAATCCACTCAATATAATCTAGAATTTTAAAATATGTAACAAAAATAAAGACAGTTTCTCTGTAAAATACTTCGTTCCTGCCAATTCTAACGATGCTCTAGTCAAGTTTTTACTTTATGAAATTATTTACTGAAAGGAAAGCAATTGAAGTCAAACTGTTTAAATGCCAATGAAAAACTTTTAGTCATTAGAATAGTTTGGTAGGGAAAATAACCAATGGACGAGTTCGGCATTGTAAGCAAAACAAAAAACTAACACAAAAAAGAACCACTGTGTCTCTTTTTCCAAACTAATATTAATCATTATTCAAATTCTGGAAAATTTTAGCAAACTATTTTTGATTTTCCTTAACAAAAAAGTGTCTTTTTCGTTTTGTTTTTTAAACGTTTATTTATTTATTTTATTTTTGAAATTTTGGATTTTTACATTCGTTAATTATAAACTTAATATTAAAATACTTTGAACATTTCTATGGCGTGTTTAACGAAAGATTTCCGTATTTGACTATTTTCGGCGAGTCACTGTGCCATTAGACATTTTATTTAATATATTGCTGGGTCATGAAAACACTATTTGTTTCTAAAAATCCCCCGCTTTTTCCGATTTTTTTATTTATTTTTACTTACTGCTATTATTGTATTGCATTTACATCTCAAAATTCGGGTTTCTGTTAGAGAATGTAATGTTTATATCTTTATTAGATAAACAAAGAAGTTTTTCTACGAATAGGGATAACGGCCTTTGTTGCTCCACATCCCTGATAAAACAAAGAAGCAATTCTCTACAGCTCTTGCTTCCAAAGATTATTGCAGGAAATACAGACTAATCAGGACGTGTAATGTTCATTTTCTTAAGTGGTAACGATTAAATGTATTGGTAAGTTATTTATGGCCTATTTTTGTAGATCACCAAGTTAACCGTTCGGCTGTTTATTGAGTCAAACGAAATAACATTCACAACAGTATTCGCGCTGTTAGGTTGTAGTGCTACTCGAAGACTATAGTTTTGATATTGAGGTATTTTAATTTGTAAATTATAATGTTGTATTGTTTGCTATTCTTTCTTATTATTTTATTTCGTGTATGTTTTATTTTACTGCTTTATTAAATTTTCAGGTTTTTAACATATTTGCTGGATTATTAGTTTTTGCCCAGGATCCAAACTGAAGAACTGACGAATGAAATGAAACAATTACAAAAATATAAGGTAAAGGAATTATTTGTATTATACGTATACCCCAAACAACAATAGTCGATAAAAATTTTAAAAAAATGTATAGCTTAAAGCAATAGCTATTTTAAAGAGAAGGGAAATTTGATTGTAATAGATCTCATGAAATTTTAAATAAATGTGAGTATAGTAATAATAAAGGACGAAGTTATATTGAAAGTGCTCTTGACAAAAAAATATATTCATAATGTTATATATTTTGTAAAAATACATATTTTACATCGCAATCCTATTCTAATCACTGTAAAATATACAAAGGATATAGCACTTCTGAAAATAAAGACAACATAAGTGTGAGTAATGGAAGAGAAAAAAAAAACAGTATTAGAATGTAGTATCTGTCTATAAAAAGTTTTCTGTATTTATCAAAATTACAGAAATATACCAAAAGGAGCTCAAATTCAACTTTATCTTATCCTTGTCCAAACCCTGAGTGTAATTCAATTATAGCTAGAAAATGAGGGAACTAGAGCTGTTTTATCCTTTAAAAAAATTAGGGGTAGTAAAATATGCAAAACAAACTTTTGTTTTTATTACAATTGTCAGTTTTCGAAACCGAGAAAGAAAAGCCGTATTGGAGCCGTATAAAAGAAAAACTAATCGAAGAAATATCAAAGGCTTAATAATACCAATTGAATGTCCTGCATCTGAAACAAACTGATATAGTATGAAATATTATGTTTGTATCTCATACTTTACAAATTGAACATTAGACCAGAAAAATGTAACCAATTATTTTGATGTAAAGGAATTCAGAAGACATATGCGTGATTCTATTGCAGGTAAGCGTTCAAATAATACCAAAAATAATAGATCTTATGACAATAACATTTGTTACCCGTGCAAGCAAAACTATATACTTTAGATAAGTTTATTCAAATAATATTTTAATTATTTAAAATACTGTATAAAATGTACATTATAATTTTTCTCAGTTTCATTTGCATACTATTTAATATTCATTATTTTGTGTATTAAAAGCAATTGAATGAGTTTTAAAGTATAAGGAATACAGACCTACTGGGCAGGGATGGAATTTCTGTTCTTTTGGATGACCTGTTCTGACCTATTCTTGTTCATTTTCAAAGAACTGTTCTTTAACATGTTCTTTGAACCACTTGTTCTTTAGATTCCTCGAACAAAACCTCAAAAATATTCTAATGAATTTAACATTATGTAATTACTACAAATGATTACTTTACATATTTCGGTTCAATTTCAAAAAACAAAATCGTGTTTTTTTAATTAAACTAATACTATTAAGTATAGCATTATTTTCTAATTTTATCAACAGATATTGAAAATAAAGTATCTTTAGTAATTTGAGTATCTTTGGTTTATTTTAAGTATTTACATATTCAAAATAAATTAATTAATTAAAATAATTCTAGTAAAGAAAGAAATTGAAATCATTTTTATATTACATAATATATTGCGAATTTTAGGCAAAATCATTTAATATTTTTATAAAAAAAATAATTAAAAAATCCGCTTCAAATGCTTTAGTATACAATGTATGGCGTGCCTTAGAAACCTGTTAACAAAGTACGTCCTTGCCTCTTAAGAGCATAGACAACGAAATTCCCCTTAACTGGAATCAGCTCGCAGCAGAGAGAAGTGAACTGATATGATCAAACATGAAGAAACCCGTTCTCCTCCTAACAAGAACGCACTCTTTCGCTCTGACTTGCCTGGCGTAAAGAGCACTCACTCTTCCCTTGCTTATTTTATTAATGAAATTTCTGTAATGATCTTTTATAATTTTAAATTCAAAAATATATAATTAATGTGCTAACCTCATGTCTCATTTCTATTTTTATGGCGTGATTTAAATTTTTACTTAAATCACTACACCACGACATAAATTAATAAAATATTATACTTTTACTAAAACGCAGAAAATATATCAATATATTTTATTTTAGTTTACAGAGAGTATCTGTAAAATTTAAGTACTAAGTATATAAAATAGTTTAATTATTTGTATGTTTTTAGTATAAGGAACAAATTAATAACGGTACATATAAAATATATTAAATATTTAAATTCATATTATATTCTAATTTGTTTTCTTAATGCACAGTAATAAGAATCAAAATATTTAGAAAATTGTCATCAAATGTTCTTTGTGAATGATTCTCAGATTTGATCAAATTCATCAATATATGTAATTGATTTTGTATCACTATACATAAACCTGATGTAACGAACTTCTCTAAGCTAGTCTTACATTATAGAAAGTCCTAAAATACATATCGAAAATCAGAAACACATATCGAAAATCAGAAACATTCCTTCAAAGAATTATAATTGCATAAGTAAAAATATTACGTATTATTTGCTTACCATATAAAGTTTTTTTGTTTTGTTTTGTTTTTTGTTTTCTGATTAATATCTAATAAGAAATGCAAGAATTTTAGAATCAGTTCACATACACTCTATAACGAAAAAAACAACGCACCAAGAAGGAGTTATCTGATGCGGACAAAAATTGGCGGATAGGAAAATTATGTACAGTTTAGAAAATGATTAAAATTTCAGAAAAATTCAATGGTTTATTTCAGAGTTACATAGTGACAAAGTAACGAGCTCAATAAGGTGTTGACCTACTTCTATTCTGGATGCAAGCTAAAATACGACGTGGCATCGAGTGATGAAGCTCCCTGATGGTCTCCTGCGGTATTTCTTGCCACATTTGCTCCAATTGTCAGACTAGGCCATCAACATTACCTGGTAGATGCAGTCGCCTTCCCATCATATTCCAGACATGCTGGATTGGAGGGAGATCTGGCTGGGCAAGGAAATGTTTGTCAAGCTGTAAGACAGTTCATAGCAACACATGCCGTATGTGGTCTGGCATTATCTTGCTGAAAAATAAGGCAAGGGTACGGCAAAAGAAACGGTAGAAAAACAGGTCTCAAAATGTCGTCGACGTATCTCCGTGCTGTAAGTGTGCCTCTAATGACGACCAAAGGAGTCCGGCTATCAAGGGAAATGGCACCCCAGACCATAAATCCTGATTAAGGGCCTATGTGGCGTACAATAGGGAAAGAAGGATCGGCACGCTGCCCTGAGCGTCTCCAGACACGTCTTCGATGATCGTCAGGACACAGTTGGAAGTAGGATTTGTTGCTAAACACTATATGTTCTCAGTCAGCATCATTCCAACTAGATCGAGCCAAGTACCACTATAATCAGGCGCGACAGTGTGCAAGCGTGAGTGGCAGGTGGCGTAGCGGCCTGTACGAGCGTAGATTTTGCTCTATCAGCCGTTTGTGAATGGTCATGGTGGACACTCGTGAACGGGTCGCACGTCTGATGGTTGATAACGATGAATGCGCTGTGTCAGGAGCTGTGACAGCTAATCTGACAATCACTCTGTCCTCCCTATCTGCTCTGGCCCTAGGTCGACTTATACCATCATGATGCTGAAATTTCTATTGTCCACGCATTCTTAACAGCATCTTCTAATGGCCGCATCGCTTCGACCCAAATGACGAGTGATTATCCGAGTTGCCCAACCTGCCTTTTTTAAATCCACTGATACGACCTCTTTCAAACTCTGACAGTTGCTCGTAATGAGCTTGAATTCTGTGGCGAGGCATTTTTTTCAGTCATTGTAAGGTATCCTAAATTGCAATCATCAGAAAAATTAACCATCCGATTGAGAATCGCTTCTTATATACACCTGCTGATTGCGCAGTTTCGATGCGCTGTAGCTCCCGCTATTCATTAATTGGACAGCAAATTCTAATCATTTACATGTTCGGTTTAAATGTCTTTGCATACGAAATTTCATTATAATCGGACAACTTCTTAATGCGTCGTTTTTTTTTTTTTTTTTTTTTTTTTTTTTTTTTTTTTTTTTTTTTTTTTGTTATAGAGTGTATTTTAAAATAACAAAATAAATTAGATTGAAAGTAAAAAGTACAATTAAATGTTAAATAATTTAGTTTCATATTTCATTTGAGTTTAGAAACGATTATGGAATGGATAAAAGATCCGAAGACTTATCGATTAGAGAGCAACCCATTCCAGTTCGAAATCGTTTACCCTGATCTTGAACGTTCCTCGACCTGTTTTTGGTGAGTCTATTGAAGACCTACCAAAACAGGTCTTCTATTCCAAGATCTGTATCAAGAATCGTTTGGAGGAATTTTTATCCTTCACTCTAGTTTCCCAGGAACCGTTCGATCTAGTTATTCGTTTTTAATTCGTACTTGCTGCGGTGACCTCCAACAAGGGTTCGTCATTGTGTTCGTCGATTAGTGGCTCTTTTCGGGAAAATGTGGGGGAGGGGCATGGGTGTATGCCGTTAGCCCTTTTCGTCGATAAGGAGATTCGGCTGATGGTGGAGGGAAAAGAGTTTAGCGAACATTTGCTCTCTTCCAGTTCGAAAGCGGGTCTTGGGTGAAAATGCTGACAATATATCCGGCATTTTCTCGCGGTGTATAACCTTCCGTAGCACGTCGTATTATATAAGGATATACACCTGAAAAGAACAGCAAAAAACAGTTTCTGGCGGAGAGCTGATTCCGGTGTTCTCTGTCTTTTAAATGAACAGATCGTTCTTTTGATCCCTATCCCTACTACTGGGGAAACCGCCTTTCTTATTTTTAAAAAAGGGTAATGCGTTCACACGCCATACCTTCATGGTAACTTGAAAAGTGGTGGAGAGAGCAGTGATAAATACAATAACTTTTTTCCTTAAATGTTTTTTGAAAATGTCATTTTAAAATTCAGAGGTATACCAAGTTTTCTTATGATGTATTACTTTATGTAAATATTTTGAATAGCTTTGATTTTTTAAAATTGTTATTAATTTTATTATGTCTATCAACTAATTGAGTGCTGGGGATATTCATTCATTTAGGAAATGTTTTATATGAAGAGAATGTTAGATGAGATTTTCATCTGTAGTGACATTATTTGTATTATTATTGCATCACATTAGTGAAAGAAATTGTGAAACATTAAAAATTGTAAAAAGTAATAAGGAAGTTATATATTTATGGGAAAAGTAACACAAATTAACTTAATGCTGTTTCATTATGTTTGAACTTTGCTTCAACTGTCCACTTTTGGATAACCGGATGAATAATAAATAAAAATTTCGTCAGTGTTGGTGAAATAAATTTTTTATAAATTTTTGCTCTCTAATTAAATTGATCAAATTACTATGTCTTTTTGGTGGCTGATATTACATTATCAATAAGTAACCATTTATTCCTTATGATTACAGAATAGAAAAATTTATTTTTATGTTCCGTACGGACAATATTAAAATGTTTCATATTAAGCAGATTTAAAATATTTTAGTTATTTTTTGTTTAGGCAGTTTATTCCAGAGATGTGAATACCGAAGAGGCAATGATCTTGCAGCAGAAATGAAGAACTGCAAAAATTGTTAGATTTATGAACAAAAGGTTTTTTTAAAATGTGTGTGACGCCTCCCTTTCATTTACTTCAATAATCATTATTAATTCTATGTAGATAATTAAACAACTATACCGAAAAAGTTATATTATTGTTAAGTCATTTTATTTAAAATCAATGAAAATTTGTACCATATTATTCTTTCTTAAGTCTACTTTTCTCAACTTATATATAGTTTTACAACTGAACTATAGTTTTGGAAAAATATTCTAAATTCAATTTTACCAACTTACTCTGTTTCAAGTGAGAAATATCTCAGGGTTGAGAGTCCAAGAGGAAAATCTATTCTCAATATGGACTTGATTCATTAAAGATCTTTATACCAAGTTGGTCTGTAATCCATATTCACTTTCGAGTATTATGCTACAATCGTTTGTCGTCCACCATCTACCGACTATTAACTCTCATATTCAATTATTTGCATATTCAATTCAATATGAATATGTTTAAATCCATTCAATACATTTCTCAACTTCAACTCAAACTGTATACATCACGTTTCATTTTATCGCTAGGAATTGAAAATTTAAATAATATCAGAAAGAAATCCTATGATGTTATTAGAAGAGAAAGTCAAGAGTACATATATATGTAATGATTTAACTTTAATTCCAATTGGTTTCTCATAATAATAATTTAATTTCCTATTTTTTTCCATTATCTCATTTAAAAGTAAAGCGTTCATTCTTATTTCCTGATACCCTTCCTTTTTAACTTTAATTTATGCAATCACGCGCTCTTAAGATCTGCAAAGTTCTTACGGCTCCATACTTGTAGGGATGATCCTTACCAGACTTTAGTTCTGCACTTAGATTCCCTCGAAATCCCTCTATTAATACCCCATGTTCTGTGACGTTTGTAGTGAAATTTCCCTGCTATATAACTAAAAACATAGAGAAACACCCTCTCTTGCACATTCTTGCTTTTACACGCTTGCTCTCATAATCTGTATCCAACGGCGGAGTTGTGCAATTCCCACCGTATGGAAATGGTCTCTCTCTCCGCTACAATAAAATAATTACTAGAAAATGAAATTGGCTTCAACTGTTTTATAAACTTAATTAAATAGTATTATTGAAAAGAAAGTCTATATATATATATATATATATATATATATATATATATATATATATATATATGTATATATGAAACATGAAATAATGAAAAAAAAGTAATCGAAATAAAATGTATAAAGTCGACAATATACGATGTCGAAAAATTAAATGAAACATGCTACGTGTTTTTCATATATTTTTTCTATCTTTAAACCTGGGATTTTAAGACGTTTGGTGCTGGAAGAAATTAATCTTATTTATTAACTATTCTCCAAATTTATACGTAGTATTTTTACAAAAAAAAAAAAAAAAAAAACATATGTGTGCAGTTTATGGTTATCAAAACAAAGAATATTTTCATTGCTGTTTACACCATTTTTTCGTGGCCGCGAGAGTCTGGTGGGCATGGGACTAGCAGCCGGCGGTTTCATTGAGTCGTGGGTTTGAACCCGCCGAGTAGACGGGGCTGATGCACGTTAAATCTGTGGGGGCTTTAAGTCCTCCCATAGCCGTGTTGTGGAAGTTAAAAGAGGAGGTGCCTACTCAGGTGTCGTCCTCGTCACTTGAACGAGGTTCAAAATTACGAGGTCCCTCGCCAAAAGCCCTCTAGTTGCTTCTAGTGCGACGTTAATAAAACCAAACTAAACAACAAACTTACCATTTTTCCAAAACTAAATAATGTCCCCATAGTCAGTTGAACTCTCAGAATTTCATCAATTGCTAAACATAACTATTATTTCGTTTGAAGATATTTTTCTGATTACAAACAACATAAGAAGTTTATTAGATCTTGAAATTAAAATTAAAACTTGAATGGGATTTCATATAAAAGTAGAACTCCCCCTATTTTGATTCAAATTTCACCAATGCTTAAACATCACAAACTTAGAATACAAATAATTGTAGTTTATTCTAGTAAAAAAAAACCATCTTAATTTAGAGCAAATGTTTTTTTAATGCAGAAATGTATTACATCGCATTATAACAATGTACGAATGATTCTAAAGAGTTATTATGGTCGAGTCTCTCTCTCTCTCCCTCTCTCTCTCTCTCTCTCTCTCTCTCTCTCTGTGTGTGTGTGTATGTGTGTGTGTGTGTGTGTGTGTGTG
>BMAW01003790.1:94761-157322 GCA_019974015.1 Nephila pilipes
CATAGAATAAATGAAAGAAATTCATTTGGTATTCGTTGTTGAAGTTTGTTTCAGTAAATATATTTCTAATTAACATTTGGTTTTATCGTTATTACCTTTACCATCAAATATTTTTGTTGTAGAAAAAATATTTTTCCGTCTCTATATATATATATATAGAAAGCATATGAAACATTAATTAATATAATATTCAAAAGAAAACAAAAAGAAGTGCTGAATCAAAATAGAAACATAAAGTAAAAAATGGAACCCAGCAATTTTGGATTGACGACCGAATACGCAGGTTTAAATTAATTTCATGGTATCAACATTACCCCTTCGTGACTTGGTGGGCAGAATTGGAAATATCCAAAGTACAAATCGGCACAATAGTAAAAGAATAAAAAGTTATAATTCACAAGAATTTAAAATATAGCAAGAAATCAATAAGTTATAAAAATAATGTAATAATTACTTGCAAAAAATTGAAGAAAAAAAATTAAGATTCAATTAAATAAGTAGGTAAAAATAAAACATTCTTCAAAAAATAAAGCGCTTGAAAATAGATATCAAGAGAGCACTAGGAAAAAAAACATCATCACTATTTAAAGTCAAAAAAATACAAGCTGTTGGTTGTTTTTTATTTGGTTGATTGTGTAAAATCTTAAAGTTTATAATAAAATAAAATGGTCCAAGGGATGAGTAAACATTTGTAAACAGTGATAAAAAAATAATTGAATTCTTCCCAATTAGACCACTAACTAACTGATTTAGAGGGCCTTGTGTTGTGTAGTGGATTTGAAAATGGATCCCAATTCACATGGGTGATCAATATATTTATGATGTATATAAGTTCTTAAGAAATGTATGGGATAATTATGCTCCCAACAACTACAGATGAGTTTTTTAATATTGTTAAATTTATTTATTTTAACTGTGATGAAATTTTTGTTACGTAATAAGAAATTTAATGCAATATTCCTATAAACAAATATATGCAAATTGTTATCCCAAAAAGAAATTAATTATATAGGATTTAAAACCCTCTCTTTTATAATAAATATTAATAATTAATCTATTATCAAAAATTTGTATATCCAGATAGAGATATTCAATTTCGTTTGAATTATAATTGCCTTTTATAAGTTGAAGTAATCAGGTTTAAATGTAATGTTTGGTTTAAATTCATTACTTGTATCAAAAACAAGCAAATAATCTACGTAACAATTAAGGAAGAAAGAAACATTATCAATACGTTCAATTTTTTTTAAAAAAAAATACTAGTAAAGGTTGGCTAGGCAATTACTGGTAAGACCACTCTGAGGTAGACGTTTAATTTGTCCATAAAGATTTATACCAAAAACAATGATATTTTCTTGTAGTACGAGTTTTATTAGAGTAATGAATTTTTCTCGTTGATATTCGTTAAACATAAACCCAGTTTTTATTAAGTTCTAAAAGACCATCATTATTTTTCTCTAACTATGATTGGAAATTTTGAAAACAGGATTATTTAACGTATGTTCTCCTAACAATTTTTATAGTGAAATTTACAAATAATTGCATTATTAGCAGGAACTTTATCTATATAAACCACCTCAAAATTCCTCTGCAAATCATATTTAGAAGGCCAAAGGTCTTTAAATGTAACCTCATTTTCTACCTTAAAATTCAAATCCAAAATCTTCACGGCATAAAATCTAAATTCCTCAAAAGCTTCAACAGGCAATCCATATTTATTGCCACTTTAAGAATAAACCATAAAGGTTCCCAGTTATTTGTTTTCCTATGGTTAAATTATTATTAGAAATCATTAGTCTAAAACCAGTGCCTGTAAGCATAAAACCGTTAATAAACTGTTTTAACAATATTTAAATCACCTGTTATAGCATGCTGATGGTATAGATCGATATATTGTTTGTGGTCACAATATCTATAAACTTGTGGGGTTTGTAATTCTGCAATAAATCATAACAATTTCTTAATATTTATAATTTCTTCAAGTATGGAATACTTAATTTCTATTGAAAAAGTAAATAAGATTTCAAGTTCCTTAAATATCAAACAAACAAAATTGTATATGAATTTGTTATGATATTATACTCTCCTACTTTCAGTTTACAATGTATTTACAATTCGACGTTCATTAGTTCAGTTTTATTTAATGCTTTTGAAAAGAAAAAATTTTTAACCGAATTTCATATTTTCTTAACATGTTATGATCCTGATGAACATTACCTATGAACATATTGAAATATTAACTTAATATTTTTGGAAAATGTAATGTTCAAATTTTAATCAATTTTTAAGGGACTAATGAAATTGATCAACTGTCAAGTTATCATCCAGTAAAAGGATATAATAATTTCTTGAAAATTTGCTGGACTCGACGAATTGAAGTGTTCGCATTTTTATCAACAAAGCATGCGATTCGATAATTTGAAATGTTTTTCAGTTAGTGTGATTATTTAGAATGTAGCCAATAATTCATAAATAGCTAGATTCGGCAATCCCCATGAAAATCCAGTATCTCCTTGAGCAATGCGATATACAAATAGGTCGGCTCTGCTTTGTTCCTATTTTCTACGTTTTTTATACAGTTAAAATTATTTTTTAATTTTGGCAACACTTACTGTTTGTCTCCCATCGAGCGACTAGCTTCTAGGGAAGAGAGATTACTTTCGGCATTTAATTGCTAGTATTAATTAGAAATTAATTAATTAATACTTTATTTTTTCATTTGACGTAGAGGTTGGTTTTTTGAATGTATTACAATTCATTACTTTTCGTTTTTGTATTTTAGGCTTCATGCGCTTGGTAAAAACTTTGCCAGAGTTTTTCTTTCAATTTATGATTGATTACCTGACATACAAAGTTGTTCTCTTTAAATTCATATTTGTCAAATTTAACGAACCGTTTATTTGTTAATTTTAGGGAAAGGAGCTGCTTGGTGATTTTCTCTCACAAACAGTCGACTGTGTGATTGACATTTATCAATTTTATTGTTTATTATAGTTAAAATGTTCGATTCCGTTGTGAAAACTAAGACAAAATTTCGCTTTATGTTCTAATTGATTGCATGACCTATTATTAACTGAATTGTATTACCCTCAATAATGATATTTTTTCTTTCAGTTCTAAGCTGTCTGTTGAATTTCTCTTTCATAATTATTCAACTTAATTCCTCTCTTTTTTAGAGATTTGTTTTGCATTCTCTAATTTATGGTATTTTCTGGATTCCTATTTAATTGTTCAGTGGCATGATATTTAGTGTGGAACATTTTAATGTATTGGAAGACACAAATAATTCAATTGTTAAATTTTATATTATATCTTCAGTCATTTATGTTTGTTATCAAGGTAGTTTTCCATGTTTATGAGACGGTATTTTTTTCTGAAACATACTTCTTTAGCTAAACAATGGTCATCTTGAAGCACAGAATAAAAATAGTAAAAATGTAAACATTTTTACTATTTTTATATTTTACATATCTTCTGTTGAATTTTGTTCATATTAAATATTGTTCAATTCATAATAAGAATGTTTTAAATATAATTTTTGTTAATTATTGTTTTGTGTATGTGTGTTTTAGGCTACCTGTTGATTAATTTAGTATTCAATTTGACTGCTTTGTGTAAATTAAAATATTTTTTTCAGTGATTTATTCTTGATTTCCTCTAATTCATTCAGTGATAAAGTTTTGTATTTTATTTTAGACTACCTGTTTTTCTTCAAGTAACGAGATTGTGATTCGGAAGATGTATGAACAAGTTTTGATATGAGTGAAACAAAAAGGTTCATAAATGCCTTGTGGAAAGGAAGAGATTTGTTTTTATAAAAATAATAGCTGTGTTTGATGTTCTTCAATTAATGAGATTTTATTTTAAAGGTGCTTGAATTGGTATGTTTTGACAAGAGATTTGTTTTATTTATGTTAAAGTTTGGTCGTGCTATTGTTTTAAAGGAAAGGTATGATTGTGTAATGGATATAAATAGCACTGCAAAACAAAAGGAGGAATTTTATATGTTTTGTTGCGTGAGATTTCTTTTTATGTTTGATGCTTAAAGAATGAGCTTTTGGTTAGGAAGATGCATATGAATGAGTTTGAGTGAAATGAAGATCCTGTTATGCTTGAACACAATGGACAGTAGAGAAATAATTGATGTTAATATTATGGATCCATCTAAAAAAGGTTAGTAAATTTTTTGGTTAAAGTAAAGTATGGGATGCCCCTTGGCAATCTTATCGAAAACATGGCGACTTTGAAAATAGTCTTCAAAGTAGTGATATTTTAGTAGGGATGTCGCGAAGATATCAATAATGAACAGTAAACCTAAACGAAACCATTTCTAATGAAAAAAATGGCAAATTTACATGTAATTAAATTAGAATGTTAACTTCATAGAATTTTTATGGAATAATTAATATTTAATCACAAATAAGTATAATTACTAATATGAAAATAAATATACTTAACTTATAATAAAATAATATACTTAATTATAAATAATTTCATTATAAAAATGAAATTATTTATAATTAAGTATTATATAATGCATATTCACATAAAACTATTTATTATATTTATTATTAGATGCTTTATTATTTTATATTATAAATAATTATAAGTTACAAAACATGATATTGATTAGAAATAATTATATTGTATAATCATAACTTTTTATATCTAATTTTAATTTGTAAATACAATAATGTAAGTTTTATAACTATTAATGATAATTAATGAAATACATTTTAATTAAATTTTTATATTATGCTGAATATAAAAATAAATTAAGTAATTAAATTCTTATTTTAAAAAAAAATTATGTTAACGAATTTAAACAACTATAGTAACATTATGCAGTAAGAGTTACTTTTTTTTTAGAATGGTTCCTTGAAGGAGTTAAATTCATTCATTCATTGCAAACCAAATATTCAATCTGCATTAATATTAAATATTTATCTATGCATCACTGTAAAACATTTCATCCTATCATTAAAAAAAATTGTACATCATACTTTTCAGTTATACTTAAAATAACAATTGAAGAATCCCTTCAGGGCATTAAACAATAAATGATTTGAGGGGGGAAATGGTTTTAAAGCTAAAAGAAATATATAACATTTATAAAATATCTCTTGCTGATTTTGAAAAATATGACACTTTTAACAAATAGCAGTCAAGAAAGGAAACACAACTATGTAGAGGTTTCTCAATAGAAGAGCTATCAGGAACAACAAAAACTGATAAGCCAGATTGAAATTATTATTACTCCAAAAAATTTTCTAGGGGCACCCCCACACTTCTTTTTAACCAATGTTTTTCCCATTTAGCACTCAGAATATAGTTTCCACGCAAAAGCTCACCAATATGGCGATTTTTTAATTGTGCCAAGTGGTGGTGCATAACTGCATTTTCACTGATTTCTTGCTTGCAAAGTGGTTCTCTTAAATTCTTTCCCAATTTTAGTAAGATGGTTAAAATATTATTAATGCTTGGTGAAAAATAAGCCTAAATTTCACTCTCAGTTGTAACTAATTACATGATGCATTGCATAGTGAATTGAATTGCCTGCTATGATTATACTAGGCTTGTTTTTTAAGTACCATTCATAAATATGCAAACTTCAGCACTACTGTTGCCATTCCACATAGATGCACCGAGTACCTATATCTGTTGGTTAATTGCAGACTTCAGCTGGGAAACATTCATCTATGTTTACATCTGGCCCCAAGTAGCCTAGTGGTTAAGACAATAGACTCACAGCTGGCGTTTGAGCTTTGATGCCACAAAAGACTTGCCATGTAGCTGGGGCTGATACACGTTAAATCTTTCGGGGGCCTAAAGTCCGCCCATTGTCATGGTGTGGAAGTTAGGAGAAGGTGTGCCAGCTCAGGAGGCGTCCTCCTCACTTGACCAAGGTACAGAATTATGAGGTCCGTCACCAATAGCCCTTATGTTCTTCTAGTGCAACATTAATAAAACCAAACTGTGTTTATGTCTGTGTGCATTTAAAATGCTACATACAGTAGAAAATGAAATACACTGGTTCATTTTCTGCATGTAAAAAGTGCAAAATGTATCATAATTCATCAGATGATTTATGAAATGTTTAGAGAAAAGACTGAGTGATGGAACAGTGAGAAAACAAACGAAAACATATAAAGATGGGAATGGAGGCATTCAGCATCACTCAAGAAAGGGAAGCTCGAGCAGACAATTTCAGTATGCTAAATTGTGTACTGTATTTTGTATAGGATTAGTATGCCTGTGGGGTTTTTGCTTTGGGTGACACAATAAGTTGCGAAACATTGTGACTCCTTTGCTAAACTGTTGTATAATCCAAGTCAAAAAGGCTTGCTCAGTAAAGGGATTATTTTTCTGCATGGCAATGACTGTCCACACATGGTTCATCAAACCCAAGATCTTATCTCCTCATATGGCTGTAAATAGCCTGATCCCCCTCAGTACAGCTCTGATTTGGTACCCGATGACTACCACTTGTTTCTCTTCTTGAAAAGAAATTTAGGCGGTCACTGCTGTGATGGTGTCAAACAGCCATACTGCAGTGGTCAGCCCATTAGGCAGAAAATATCTGTGGGGATGGAATACAGAAGCAGGTTGTACAATATAATACTTATCTTAATAGTGGAGGTAATTTTGTTGGAAAAATAGATTAAGGTACAGACTTTATTATAAAAATAAAATGGTGCAAAAAACTTCACCATTCTAATGTGTACTAACTAGCTGAGTTTGTCCACATATATTATTCTGCATTTTCTATATTATAAACGATAACTACCTACCAAATTTAGTCAGTTTAAATGTATGCAGATGGTAAAATTAGTACCGTAAAAGTTTTTGCATAATAAGGGTAAATGTCCTCAATGTAGTTGTTTTGTGTTTGTGTATATGTAATTTGGTGAGTTACTGAATTAGTTCAAAAGGAAAACCCTAGATAATTCCGAAGATGAATAAGTTGTGATATATATGAAATTCCATGTTATCATACACAAAAAAAGTTCTAGGTAAATATAATAAATATTTATCATTTACTGAATTGTTCAAAAGTGCAAGTAATAAATGTTATTAATATTACATTAATGTACGTAATTCTTAAAAGACTACCTTATTAAAGTGAACATCCTATCCGCATCACCAGAAAAGTGTGACATTTTCGGAAGCAAGTAGGGAGAAAACTGTGCCACTTTCAGTGACTTATTTGATCATAATAAGAAAGCAAAAACTGTTGAATTTTCTAACTGTCAAAGAGTAAAAAACATGCTAATGCTTTCTCTTTTAGTTCTAAGCTGCCTGTTGAATATCTCTTTCATAATTATTTGACCTAACTTCTCTTTTAGCTACCCAAGGGACTATTGTTTTAGTTAACCCAAAATGTGTTTTTTACCTGACCACTTTTTGAAAATTTATCTTGTTTTTGCGTATATTTTCTGTGTCTGCTTTCATCAGTAATGAAATTAATTTTCAAAAATACATCATCATAATTTTCTCCAAAATTTTTTATTGGATTGAAATAGAATATATGCAATATATCTGATACCTGCTTTCACCACTAATAAAGTCAATTTTCAAAAATATGCCATGATAAATCCCTCAAATTTTTTTTATTAGATAGAAGTAAAACAAATATAAAAATTAAGTATTTACTTATTGATTTACATGTGGATGTTTTGGAAGTCACAGGTATTTGTAAACATTTTTATTTTCAGTTCTTAAATTTTAAATACCTTCAGTTGTTTAACTAAGTTTGTAATCAATATTGTTTTCCTTGTTTAAGAGTTGGTACCTTTTTTTGAAACATTTTTTTTTAGTTTTGCTATGGTCATTTCGTGTATTGGGACACTTGTATGGTAACCGGGTATGGTAGAATAGTCCTACTGTAGCTCATGCATGTTATAAGAGACGACTCAAATGGGTACCCAGCGTCTGGGAATATACATTCTAGTGATCTTTTTCTTTCCCTGTGGGTTTACTGTCTATAGTAAACACGGGTGTTGCAACCCCAGGATACTCTAGCAATCCTTCTCTATTTTCGACCCTCCTTCTTGTCAATCAATTTGTCTTTTTTCAATTTTCTTGCATGTCTAGACCAGTTACATTTTGTTTGGTGCAGCATAGCCACATCTGGCTCATGCACCAATAACATTCACTCACTCCCTTGATGCATTGGAAATTGTAGATAAATGTAAACATTGTTAAACATTCAATGGATTAATTTTATTTAACTCTTCAATGGTTATGAACGAGCCCAGCTTGTCAACTGAATAGTGTGCCTTAAGGGACACTATAAGCTCAGCTCATCCAAAGTTTTTCGATCCAAATGGTTGCAGCCGAACCATATTTGACCAGCGAAACTTTTCTCCAATGGATGCTGATGAGCTGAGTTCTCCCACTTATATTATCCTGTGTTATTCTTGTTACAAACAATATTTACTGGCAAAATTCAGTTAATATAATGGCATACAGATGGTGGTACGGGTACTGTAAAATGTTTTGCGTAATAAGAAAAAATGTTGCTGATCCAGTTGTTAATCTAGTTTTGTGTGTGTGTGTAATTTGAGGGAAGTTTGTTACTGAAAAATGGGGCATTTATTGCGTCGACTGTAATGCTCCATTATGTACAATTCCATGTTTTAATGTGTATCACACACAGAAATTTTTTTAGATAATTATAACAATTAAGAAAGAGCTTTATAAAGCTAAAAATTGTGTGTATTTATTTAGATATTTTAGTTTAATATTTTACAAACTAATGTTATAATATTTATTGAATTGTTTAAAAGTGCAAGTTAAATTGTTGTAATTATGACATTAATATACCACAAACAGTTGTTTAAAAACTTAATGTTTTAGAAACTAATATTTGTAATATTTATCATTCACTGAACTGTTTAAAAGTGCAAGTCACAAGCTGTGTAAATATTGCATTAATATACTGCAAATAATTCTGTAAAAACTATCTTTAAAAAGTGAGTAAGCTATCCGTATCACCCTCAGAAGAGAGCGACATTTTCGAAGGCCTCGGGAGAAAAAAACTGCTAATTCGCCTAACCGTCAAAAAGTTAATATCTTCAGTTGTTAAATTCTGTTCGTAATAAATATTGTTTTATTCATTATGAGGTTTTGAAAAAATTATTGTTAATATTCATTTTTGTATTTTAGACTACCTGTTGATTAATTTTGTTCTATTGTTTTTAATATTCCTGTTTTTAATATTCCTGATTTGAAGTGGATTTTAATTCTTTAAGTAAATTTTGAGAAATTTTTTATTTATATAAATTGCGTAGAGAATTGCAATATTTATATTCATATCCAGACTATACTGGCAAGTCACACTCCGACATTTTTTTTTTTTAATTCATGATGATATAAATAAAGGTATGTATGTAAAAGAAATATATAATTTTTATATTTCATTAATTTTTATTGTTCCATCTGCGAATACATGTGTTGAGTGCAGTTTTTCAGCCACAAGCAAATTAATTTGTAAGGAATCCTCAATCAGAGGAAAGAGTGTCATCAGTAGTATTGCATTCATCATTTAAAAAAAAAATGCAATACTTTGATGAAAAAGATCAGTAAGTTTATAAAAAAAAATTCCAACTTCCACATCAGCAAATGCCACCACATTTTTAGTCTAAATGAATTTGTCATCGTAGAGCATGTGTATTTAAAATCGTGCCTTGATTGAATAAATTTTTTTGGACTAAAAAAACTGGAGGTAAGTAAACTTTCATTTAATAGTAAGAAATTAATTCTAATTATTAAAAGTAAGAAATTAAATTTATTTTCTTAAATATTTTTGTGCAAGAAAATATGAATATTCTTTCTGTTGAGAGAGACATTTGTAACATTAATTTCTGCAATTTATTATTTTTGCTGCTAACATGCTATTAATGAAAAAAAAGCTGATATACTCATCTTTCAATCAGGCGAATTTTTAAATATATCTGTCCGGATGTAGAGAAGTTTAAAAGGTTTTTAATGAAGGCCAAATTTTAAATATAATTTTAAAGGAAAAAATAATTTGATAAATAAAATATGTTAACAATTGGAGCCAAGCCTACTAATCATTTATTAAAGTATTTTTGGAAGCTTTCATAATTTTTAAAAATTATTTTTCTCAATGTTCAAAGCATAAAGTGTTTTAAATGAGTAATAAAAAAAAAGTTTTGTTTGTCTCCAATTGAACTGCAATAAAATTAAAAAAATTAAGCAAATGCTGATTCAACTGAATAAAAAATTGGTCTGTAAAGTGTAAAAATAAAAAATATATTCATTTCTAAATCAAAACTTGAACAATTTTAAGCGTAGAATTACAAACATTTTATGTTCAATATTTTTTTAATTCAGATTCTGGTTTGCATGACATATATGTTAAGGATGTTTATTAAATTATTTTAAATTTGGTACTGTTCTTGTACTATTTCTTTGTACAAGTGAGTTTATAATTGTTTAATTTATAAACTCACTTGTACAAAAAAATTAAAGTAACGTTCAGTATTGAATTTTAATTTCTATTAAGTTTAATTCAACATTTCAAAATTAGTTATAGCTTCATTTGAAAATAAAACTTGTATTTTATAAACTACTTTTTTTAAATTATTAAAATTATGAAAATTGAAAAATTCTTATTAATAAATGAATTGTTGGCTTTGCCCCCATTGGATTTAAATTTGTATGTTATACTTCGTTTACTTAATCATTCTTTTCAATTCACCCGTCCGAAGAGTGATTATACCAGCTAGAATATGAGGCCGCGATAGGCGAATGGCCATGATCGCGCAGTCCGTCGAGCCGTGATGCTGAGCTTATGGACGTTAAATCTGTCCAGGCTGTCAGGTGTGGAAGTTAGGAGAGGGAGGTGCCAGCTCAGGTGTCCTCATCACTTGACCGATGTTCAAAATTTCGGGGTCCGCCGCCAATAACCCTTGTGTTGCTTGTAGCGCGACGTTAATAAAACAAAATAAGCTAATAAATATATTGTAGCTACTTGAGCTTTTCAGATATATTAGTACTTTAAAAATGGGAGGTGGGAATTCCCGTCTTTTATTTTTCCAACTGTTGGAAATTCACGTAATTATTAAATATTTAAAAAAATGTGCAGGATTTCAAAATATATACTTTTCACTTCACACCGTCTTCACTGTGTTAATTAAAATGCATCGGTTTTATATTTATCGAATTTTTATATATATATTTTTAATTAATTTTATTTTTCTTCTAAAAAAATATGATGAGAAAACTGATTATAAAATTTAAATAATTTTATTTAAAAAAAATGAGCCTTTGATGTAAAAAAGTCCTAAAAATTGGAATTATTGAAAAGATTTATGAATTAAATAATAATTTTTTGAAAATAATTATAATATTAAAAACGGCAACGAAACAGCACAAATACTTATACTTACTGTGAAACTGTAAACCTGCGGGCGGGCACACTCTGACGTTTTATTAACTGACAAATGTAAACACACAACCGGCTATTTGTGGTTTCATTGACGCATGCGCTGGTAATTCCTCCCACACACTCTCGTATGATTGGTTGCTGATGACGTGTTAAATTTCTTGATAAATGATTTGTGAAGTGGCGCTGCGATCGCCTTTCGAATGTACTTTTTATAATGAAATGATTAGTCAGTGTGTTTGCGTATAGTTAAATAGAGTGAGTGAAACGCCTATGTGTTTCTAAATTTAAGTTTTGATTTTAGAGATAGTTCTAATTAGTAATTTACAGTCCGCTTGAGAGCAGTAAGTAGCATTGCATTAATTAATAATTTTGGTCCGTGAAACTGGAGTTACGAACTTTTCTGCCTTGTGGTCGATTATAAATTATTCTTTTGGAAGTTGCTGAATTGAGTTCTGGAGGAGTGAGTAAGCTCTTTTGAATTCTATAAATGATTTTTAATTTTAGGAACAATTATTGTTGGTTATTAACTGCGTTTAGCGAAATGGCTAAACATATAAAAAGTTTTTTTTTTTTTTTCCAAGAAAAGAGCTCGGAATGCTGTGCTAGCACACAGTTTCCATCGCATCTATCTTCCTCTGAGGAGAAAAAAAATTCTAGAAAATACGGCTTGAATTTTTATTATGAGAATTAAGATACTTTTACTGCAGTTTCTCCTTTCCTTAACGAAAAGGCTAATACGAGTAGTTTGTGGACCGTTAAGACTGTTCGTAAGATGCGCTGCGGGGACCTATTCCTCAAAGTGTCATCATCAAAAGAAGCTTCACAGCCCTAGTAAATCTACATCGTATGGCCCCTCATATATCCTCTAGGACTTATTTCCGCAGCGGATTTGTTGAACATGCCAAAATATGAAATTTTGGAAAATGTACTGGACCATCATGAATGTCTATGAGGAGTAAGGCGTATTACGATACGTCGGGATAGAGTAGTGCTTAATACTAAGCACCTTGAAATTTGCATAGCTGGTTCAGTTAATTTTACTATACTTCTTAATAAATTATTTATTAACAAGTGAACATCAAATTTATAGCAGACAAAGGACTGGCTGACATCACATAGGCAAATACAGGCATGGAAGCAAAACATAAAACAGTAACTACATCGTTTGTACCTTTTAGAGCATCTGGCACTTAAGCGCGCGTTACAAGAAGCAGTTAAAAAGTTATTTCGAATTACAAATGCTCTCAAGTCCCAAGGCTGCACAGTTTAAAGTACATAAGTTGCTACGGTTCGTAGATAGAAATCGGTTTCATCATTATTGCCAGGTGAAATTGTCCAGAACATCCTGGCCCTCTGTTGGACGGTTGTCCAATATCCTCTTTGAAGGGAGTGGGCAGAGTGTAATGCTTCGGCGGAAGCTTTCCCTGTTGGTTGTCACATCAACAACACGGACCAAGCCACCAGCTCTAGGATTAGTAGTCTCTACCCTGGTAAAGTTCCATTCGGAAAGATTCCGGTTGTCACCCTTCAGAAGCACCAGTTGTCCGGCTTTTAGGTTGGTTTGAATATTCTTCCATTTGAACCGAGACTGTGCAATTGGTTTAGGTTCACCTGGTTCCATCTTTTCCAAAACCTGAATCTAAGGGCTTGGACAAGAGACCATCTAGAAAATAAAAATAGCTTAGTTACAGATTCACTAGGTTCGCGTATTAACAATTGTGGTGCTCCCAGCAAAAAATGGCCAGGAGTAAGTAGTTGGAGATCAGTTGGATCTGAACAAAGAGCGCAATGTTCTGGAGTTTAAAACCGCTTCAATTTGAATTATCAATGTTGTAAGTTCCTCAAAGGTTAATACGGTGGATGTAGTCACTTTTATCAGGATTCTTTTCATAGCACCAATGTTGGCTTCCCATAATCCCCCGAAGTGAGGGGAAACTGATGGTATGAAATTCCATATTATTCCTGGGGCCGCGGTAGCCTAGTGGTCAAGGTCGTGGACTCGCAGCTGGCGGTTTTCGTTCAGTCGTGGGTTCGATCCTTGGCCGCCAAAGACCCGCCGTGTAGCCGGGGCTGATGCACGTTAAATCTGTTCGGGGCCCAAAGTCCTCCGGTTGGCGTGGTGTGGATGTTAGGAGAGGGGGGTGCCAGCTCAGGTGTCGTCCTCGTCACTTGACCATGGTTCAAAATTACGAGGTTCGTCGCCAATAGCCCTCGTGTTGCTTCTAGTGTGACGTTAATAAAAACTAAACTAAATCCATATTATTCCTGTGGCCGCGGTAGTCTAGTGGTCATGGTTTCGGATTCGTGGTTGGCGATTTTCATTCAGTCGCAGGTTCGATCCTTGGCCGCCGAACAGCCGGGGCTGATGCACGTTAAATCTGTCGGGGCCCGAAGTCCTCCCGTTGGCGAGGTGTGGATGTTAGGAGAGGGGGAGCCAGCTCAGGTGTCGTCCTCCTCACTTGACCGTGGTTCAAAATTACGAGGACCGTTGCCAATAGCCCTCGTGTTGCTTCTAATGCGACGTTAATAAAAACTAAACTAAAAAAAATTCCAAATTATTCCTTCCGTGCGTGTGTGTACACTGGATCAGATTTACAAATTTCAAGCAGAGAGACTGAGATGTTTTTGCACCCTTAAAATTTGTGGCATTATCGTTCCATATTATGGATGGTCTCAATCATCTTGCAATAAACCTTCTTAGACTAGCTAAGAAGTTTTCGGTTGTTAAATCCGATTCGACTTTGAAATGAGTAACTAAAGCAGATGAAAATTGCTATATAAGATTTTAAGGTTACTTTGGGTCTTTTTAAGTTCGTTTTGGTGATCATTGGTCCTGCAAAGTCAATTCCAATTTCGTCGAAGGGTTCTTGAGGGCGTGGTTCAATCTTTCGGTAAGTCCCATATCATCTGGTGAACAGCCTGGTTTTTAGCTCTAAAACAGGTGATGCATTTTTTGATTACTTGTCTGACTAGTATGACCAGAGGGTATCCAATTTTGTCTAATTAAATAAAGTAATAATTTCTAATGGATCGAAGATGCGACCAGCAACTTCTAAAGTATACCGTTTGGTATTTATTCTTTTTGAAAGGAATTTTCTAGGTTTTTGAGTGTTAAAATAGAAAATGTCCGAATTGGTATCCCACGAAAATCCCAAAACTTTACAAGTAGTAAGAACCGAGTTATCATTAACTGAATAGCTCGGCTCATCTATATCTAATCCTTCCTTTCTCCAATGATCGCATAGTTAGAGACAGAATTAGTTTTTCATTTTCTTAAGTTCATGCTAACCTCTTTAAAAGTGTTAAAAGGCTTCTAGACCAGTTTTAAAAGCTGATTTAACATCTTTTTTTTACCAGTGGTCAAATCATCTACGTAGAGATAATTGATAGCAATTTCGGAGATAGTAAGAAATATTTCTGCAAACCTTTTCAGATAATGCTTGATTTAGTTTTTTTTGTTTGATCCATTCAGTTGTGAGTTACCTTGTGTTGAAAATGGAAGTCAACAAAGAGAAAATGTGTTACATCTTACAGTTTTTTTTGTTGCTAAGACGAAAAGGCTAGTCAGGCGGCTGAAATTGTGAATGGTGTTTATAGTCCCAATACTGTAACAGCCAATTACGTGTAATTTTGGTTTTGTAGATTCCATTCTGGTATTTTTTATGTTAAAGATGCATCTCACACAGATAGGCCCGTCGTCGAAAATGTCGATAAAATCACAGAAATAATCGAAGTTGACCGGCATGTTAGCAGTCGTAGCATCACCCTGGAGCTAAAGATCTACCATAAAACAGTTTTAAACCATTTGCACAAAGCTGGATTCAAAATGAAGCTCTATGTTTGGATGCTAAACCAATTAACACAAAAAACATGATATATCGGATTTCCATCTGCGAAGCCTTGGCCAAGCAGAATGAAATCAACCCATTTCTTAAACGGACGGTGAGATATGAGTTACATACGACAACATTGTGAGAAAACGATCGTGGTCAAAGCGCGGTGAAACAGGTCGAACGGTGGCCAAACTATACCTAACGGCAGGAATGTTCTGTTGTGCATTTGGTGGTTTTGGATAGGAATAATGTATTATGAGTTGCTTGCATATGGCCAAACACTAAATTTGGATCTCTACAGTGAACAACTGGACCGTTAGAAGCTGCCGATTGACCAACAGGAGAGGCATTGTGTTCCATCAGGACAACGCCAGGTCACACACGACTATAGTGACTAGCCGAGTCGCAAACTCCGAGAGCTTGTTTGGAAAGTTTTGATGCATCCACCATATAGTTCGGACCTAGCACCAAGCGATTACCATATTTTTCTTGCATTGCAAAACTTCCTTAGTGATAAGAAATTGGCATCAAGAGAAGATTGTGAAAATCGATTATTAGAGTTTTTCGCCAATAGGGATCAAGACTTCTATGAGATAGGTATTATGAAGCTACCTTTAAAATGGCAACAAATTATCGAACTTGGTATATATTTGACCCAAATTGGTCAATCTAAAACATGATAAATAAAATCTCGAAGTTCACGTAAAAATAATGATACCTTAGACCCAAATGATTTTTTCACCATTATCAATTTTCAAAAGTGCTCTGAAGAGTAAGGTAGGTAATTGTGAGGATATTATAGATGTAAGATACTATAGTCTGGATCGTAAGCCATTACAGTTCCAAGGGAAAAAAGTCATTAAATTAGTTACACTATATTTCGAGAGACCTAAATCCAGACCCACTCTATTCAGACGATGGATGTAAATCCAACGCTGGAAGCTCAGTAGAAGTTTTGGGGATTTTGGGAGGTTTTTTTACGCCCATCATTTTTTGCTTCTCTGAGATGCGCATATAGATTCTTCCTCGGGAATTTGTTACCAGAAGTCACATTCGCTTTATGATTTTGTGGGGGGAAGGAGAGGGATAAGAAGTGAAAGAGATATGCGTCTTTTTTGAGACATTTGTTTAGGTATAAGCTAAAAATAAGTTTTAGGTTTCTACAAGTGAAGTATTATTCACACCTGATTGGCGTTCGAGATGAAACAATACGCTGAGTCACTTGATATTAAATCTGTTTTTTTTTTATTTTGAGTGTAGATACTGCATTCTTCGTAATCCACGGGGAGAAATGGAATACCTTTGTGATATCCCTTGCAATTTAAGCATAGCTCCTCAGATATAGATTCATTACCGTCGTGGCCTACCTTTGACATCAAGCGCAGGTGGATTAATCAAAACAATTGGTTTTCGAATGTACGAATTGGTTATTGTTGGAAAACGCAGCGGATTTTGAATATATAATCATGCAAGGTAATGGAGATACGCGGCTTTAAAGGATTATGGAAAATAAGGCGTCAAAACTCCAGGATGAGGTGTGTTCTGGACAATTTCACCTAGCAATAATAATGAAACCGATGTCATCCACTAGCCATAGGAACAAATGTATTTTAAACTGTGCAACCTTAGGACTTGTGAGCATACACAGTTCCAAATAAATCCTAATTGTTTCTTGTAACGTGCGCTTAAGTGCCAGATGCTCTAAGAAGTGCAAACGATGTAATTACTGTTTTATATTTCACTGCCATGCGTGTATCCACCTATGTGATATCAGCCAGTCCTTTGCCTCCTATAAATTTGATGTTCGCTTGCTCTCTAGTTAATAAATAAGTTTTTAAAAAGTATAGTAAAATTAACTGAACTACCTATACAAATTTCATAGTGCATCAGCCAAGGAAATGAGACAGATAGAGAAGTTGATGGCGTCGCGTAGTTAGGGAAAAGCAAGTAAACAAAGAAAAGATATGGCGATACATTCCTCGAAAACACCAAATCAAGAAGATATTTTTTTAAAAAAAAGGTAAACAAGATATTTTCTTAGATTGATTGATCATTATTAAAATTTTGACATTCAAAATGAAATTGAAGATTTAATTATTTAGATTTGAATGTCAATTAATAAATAAATGAATAATTTTTGAGTTATATTGATTAGAAATTGCTGTTATTGAATAACTCAGTTATACTAAATAATGTCTTGCTATTATATTTGGAAGTCGTTGATACTCTTTACCAATACTATTTTAATACGAAAATTTTCGTATTAAAAGAGTATTGGTAAAGTTCTAACTGTTAATGTAAATTTTGTTATGTTGAGGCCACGTGTTTAGACTGAGAAGAAACCATGTAAGTATAAAATCTACAATTTTATACTTACTTCAAATCTACTTCAAAACTTTTAAAATGTTATTTTGCTTATACTGTGTTATAATAGGTTCGATGTCGAAGGAGTTGAAGTTAATGTTAAAATTATGATTAATCAGCTCAGAAATGAGGATTTAACTTATTGTACTATAGGAATACAACTGAACCTAAGTTTATTTATTGTTAAAATTATTGTGAAAAGTTCAACGAGACAGGATCAATGGAAAATAAGATTTGAAGTGGATGGCCTTGAATATTTTCTGAAAGGGAAAAACGTGGCATTATCAAAGAAGTTAAGAAAAACTCTGAAATAAGCTCACATCAGTTAGCCAAAGATGTTGCTACTAGGGTAATTTTGAAGAATGATATGACAACTCGAGTTAGTGGATATAATTGTGTATAATGGGATGTTGATGTTGTTGCATCTTCAACCGAAAATGTATTCATACTCATATACCGTAACTAACCTAATAGTGTCGTTACATTGACCACATAATTACTTTTTCTGTGTTGATCCTAGTCACATATGTCATCAGTCCGCACATTAGTCATAATCTGCTGCATTTATCTGCCTCCTTATGATGTTACATCACGAATGGACTTGAAGCAATTAGTAGACCAATTACCAGCTTCTTTCCGTCTGCTAGATGACTTTAATGGACACAACCCTCAGGGGGGACATGATGGTCTTTATGCTCGCTGGCGGCAGTTGATCACTGATTGCTGTCTCTTTTTGCTACACACCGACGGTAAAACGTATTTCCATGCACCCATTAGGACATTTCATTCCCTTGATTTAATCATTTGCTCACTGACTCTGCCACCGTTTTTGAAATAAGAGGTTGTTAATTATCATAGAATAGTGATCATTTCCCTCTTCTAGTCTCCCAGGTTCATTGTGATGGAATGCGGTTACATCCTCTCACTTACCACTTCTACCGGGAACATTGGGATACTTTCCCACTGTAATCTGCCATAACTGGCACAATGGTTCAGAACCTGGACATTGATGACTCTGTTCGAAATGTCACTGACTCGATTGTGGATGCTGCCGATGCAGTAATTCCTAAGAATTAGATCTCATGGTGGAAGATGAATAAACTATGGTGAAATAAAGACTATCAAACATCTTACAAGGAACGAAGTTTGGGGTATTTTCCGACAATACCCCACAACCGAGAAACTCGTAGCATTTAAACGGGTAAAAGCTTTTGCTCGTAGAGTAAGATGTCATAATCAGAGAGAATCTCGGATCGGATATGTCTCTTACATCACATCGTCTACACCAAGTCAATAATTAGGAAGGAAAGTGAAAGTTGGATGTATCGGGAATTTTCAATCCAGATACTTGAAACTGCAAATGTGCATTCTTTAACTGCGAAGTGACCAATAATATTGGTCACTCATTTGCTAGCGTATCAAGCTCCGAATCATACAGTGCTTCATTTCTCGTTACTAAAAATCGTTCTGAGCATACACGTATCAACTTCAAATATCGGCAATTGTTACTTTATAACTGGGATTTTAACATGTGGGAATCGAGGAAAGCCTTATCATTGGCCCATAATACCAGCCCATCCCCTGATGGTATTACTTATGATATACTTCGCCACTTAAACGAGGACTCACTTGTAAACCTCCTATACCTATTCAATAGAATATAGAGGGAGTATGTGTTTCTTAGCCGGTGGGAAAAAGCCGTAATGATTCACACCCTAAAACCTTGAAAAAAATCGGAAGGACCCTCTCAACTAAAGTCCTATTGCACTAACAAGCTGTCTTTGTAAGATATTGGGCATATAGTCGACGCACGTCTCGTTTATCAATTAGAAAAGAACCAATGTGTATTTCCCCCTTTCAGAGTCGCTTCTGTAAAGGTAGATCCACTCTTAATCACATCATTATGCTTGAAAGCAAGATTCATATTGCTTTCGTGAGGATGAATAATATTATTTCAATTATTTTATACACATAGAACTACGGCATTTTCACATTTTATTTCATTTTGATTTTGGAGGCAATTTGCCTCTTTTCATTGCCAATTTTCTTTCATCTTATTCTTTCAAAGGCAGTGTTGGGGAACTGCTTTAACTCATTCTTTTACTCAATTAGAGGGAATTACTCAGCGAAGTAATTTTCGACCAATTATTTTTATTTGTCATCTTTAACTAAAACTTCTCCAACTTCAATCATATATATACATATTTCTGTATGTCGACAATTTGCAAATTTAATGCGACAATAAGTTTGATTGAGCGACCACTTCAGCCCGCACGTTTTCGCACGCAGTTTTCAATAAACTAGTTGCTTGATGTAACATGAATAGGTACAGTTATCTCTGCAAGTCAGAGTGGTTGTGCGCTGTAATGTAGCTTCAAACAAACAAAACAATCTGTCTGATAACCCATTTTTGTTTCTCGGCTCCTCAGTCAAAGTGAAGTGATAAAAGGTTTATTTCTCCAAAGCGGGCAATAGATAGGCCACACCTGTGGTCCCCTACAATGGTACATTCATAGAACACGTGACTCTGCTACATATGTGTGGAAGGGATGATCCACTATTGTGAGGAGGAAATGCATGAATTGTAAACTGTGCATCGGAGTGACATGTGGATTTATGGCCCATCCGTATGACTTTCGACATGAGGCACCAGAATGGCCATGAGTCAAACTGGACACTGTCCTGAAAGAACAAATGGTTTTGGGGACTAAGACGGAAATTGCCTGTGCAAGTCAATGTCCGTTCATTCAGGTATGGAAAAGAATTCAAGGAAGCGTACTTTCACAATACTTTTCATTCAATACTTTTCATAAGTTTTATGTTTCGACCATTATTTGATAAACTTTTATTTGATTTCAAATTTCTAAGAACAAATTCTCCAAATAAATCTCAGAATGATATTTTTCTTAAATAGACACTTTTTCTAGACCCAAATTAAATTTTCCTACTTATTCTCGCAAAATGAAACAAAATTACAAGCTCTTCCGGTATAAGAATAGACTCTTTTCACTTTTAGATTTGAAAATGTTAATTATTGATTTCCGAAATAACTTTATCTAGTGCAGAATTCTTTTTTTAACATGATAGTTTTATTTCTAAAATAATCAGCCTTTTCCTATTATGTGTCTCTAGAATAGATGATCACCATTTCATTTGCTTTTTGACGAAAATAAAATAAATTTTGAACATTGGAATAATTTTAAAAATAATGTTCATAAAGCAATATATTTTTTATTTATAAGAAAATACTTTCTTAATATTCGAAAAACTCCCTCCTAGGATCAATTAAGAACTTCATCATTCTTCCAAATGCAGTTTTTTTTAACACTTAATGATAAAATATTAAAAATAAACAAGACACCAAGTCATTCATAAATTTCCTACACACAAGAATATTCTCACCACTCACTTGCGTGAGGCAGAACCAAAAGCTCAATAACCCTTAAAATTAAGGCTAATCCAAAAAAATTCTAGTCCTAAATAAGCCAATCTTTATACCTAAGATATTCCTAAAATATAACCTTAGCAAAGAACATATTTTATTGAAAAGAGGGCAGTTTCAATTAAGAAGGCACATGAACGAAAACTCAATTTTCTGGCATATTCAAAAATATAAATTAATCAAGTGGTAGGAATTTAATTACTTTTATGTTAATATTGAAAATATTTTGAAATTAACACTGATCACTTTTCACATATGAGGAATAACTACAGAATTAAATTTGAATTATGTATATTCTAAATGTGAGAATTAATAGAAGATAATTTGTCATATACGTAGAAATGAATTATGCCGTAGTTTCGCATTGTTTATTGGTATTATTTATTGGTATTCGCATTGTTTATTTTCTAAGATTTTAAAATGTCTGATATTATTATTATTTGCCAAAAAAGCATTTAAATGACTGAATAAATTGCTTTTAGAAAATCAGCAAATAGTTTGAGTGTTATCAAAATTGGGGTTTATTAATAAACGAAGGGGGGGGGGAGAGAAAGTCAAATTATCGTTATATTTCTACTCCAATATAGGAACAACAACAACAAAAAAGCTTAAAGTAGATTTTCCCCTTTCCAAATAAATGTTACATATTAAACATAAAAATAGCAGTTAAAAATAAAATTACTATCTGTGTAATATCAAGCATAATAATTAGTTATATTTTCATGGTTGTTACAGAAATGATTTATGAAAGCTGAATATTTAACAATTTAACGCATTAACACTGGCATTATTTGTAATACTAAATCCTCTATTTACAGAGCTCAAACATGAAAGTCCTATTCTAGTTCATACTGTAACAAGAATTACATTTAACTTTAGATGTATTAAATACAATATTTCATTGCTTCAATTTTAATATTCAATTAATAATTTGTTACATTTATCGCATAGTCATTTTCTTAGTTGGTATCGCTTTTGCGCTTACGAAGATAGTAAGTTTTAATTTGAATGAAAGATTTTCCAAATACGTACCATGGTTCTCATGAATATTACTTACAAAGATATTGAAATATTAGCTTCATAATTTCAGAAAATTTGATGTTCAAATCTTAACCAATTCTTAACTGAAAGTTGAAATTAATCAATTGTCAAGTTATTGTTTGATAATAGAACGTAACAATTCCTAGTATATTTGCTAGACTCGACAAATTAAAATTTTTAGCATTGTTATCAACGATGCTTAAGATTCGATGACTTGCTTCGTTTTTTATTTTGTGTAATTATTTAGAAGTAGCCAATAATTCATAAATAACTAGATGTAATAACCAATGAACAGCCCATTTCTCTACACTTTGAAGAAAGGAGCGTTGCCATACACAAATAGCATTACATGTCGACTCCATTTGTTCCTATTTTCTACACAACTTGTTCATTCTCCTTAAAAGTATTTACTCAGTAAATTCGCGGAAATCACTATTGTAAATTTCTCTCTTGAGACAAAACTATTTCCAACTAATAGAAATTCTTTTTTGTTTTCTCTTAAGATATTCAATATTTTCCTTAATTTATTGTTTTTAACCTTGAAAAATGTTTTTAAGAGGTAATGTCTCTAAAATTTTATTTTATAATTTCCTGGGCAAGTAACAGGTCAAAGCAACACATTTACAGCTTATAGACTAGAGATTAAAGGTCGCAAGGCCTATGTGCTCTAATATTCATCCAACCTTCTTTACTGTTGTCAGTAAATTTCCACATCTAACCTTATTTTCTCCAAGTAGGGCCAGCTTCTCTTAATAAATCCTCGAACTAAGCCTACTCTGTCACCCATTCTTCCATATTTTTTTTCGAAATTGATTCCAAACTTGAACCAATAGTTTCATTCTGCTTTTTTACCTAATTTCTAAAAAAGTATTATAAAAACAATTGTTCCGAGACTTTAGTAAAAACGCAATAAAGTGAGTGAGAATTTTAATACTTAATTTCTTACACTCTACACTCTTCTTTAAGAAATTTAATTATAGCAAATAATATAGATGCAGAAATAAAAATCAAGTAATATCATTAGGTAAGGTAATATGATATAAATATTCAGGTGAATCGCGTTCAGAATAGGTGAGATGGACTATTTCATAGCCAAGTTAGTATTCTGAGCCAGCCCTTATTTAAGACCCCAAATCATGCTTCTGCAAATTTTTTTTCAGTACCCTCAGAATAAACATAGAATTCTTTAAATTTAATTAAAAAAAAAAGTAATATACAGCTGAACCATCGTATGAAGACGCGAATCAAAGTTAGAGCTAGTAGCAACTTTCGTCCAATCATTACAGTAAAATCTGTGACGTATATTTGATTGATATTCAAGTCTTCCAATAGGAATATCAGAAGAAATAAAGTTTTGTTGAAGGTGGAGTTTTCTCTCTAAGTCACGTGATATGTTTTTTCTGCCTACTGCTTACCTGAACAGGTGTCTGGTGCTGAACGGAAACGAGGATGTTTGAGAGGTGAAAAACGTAAAATTTGTTTTAAAAGCTGGGTTTATTGCTTCCGACAGCATCATAGCTACTGTGATTCGCGATGCTCATGAGAAATCTACTGGTGTGATATTAAGGGAAAATAATATCGGGTGATGGCCCAAATAAATCGACTCCCTCATGAATATAGCCAACAGGTAAGAACTTTCTTAGAATGCACGATATTTTTTAAATCTTCATTTTTCTTTTTGAGTTTAAATAATGTCACACAATTTCTTTTGAATACTTAGTGAGATTTCAAAGCATAAACAACGTGCCGAATTTTAATTTAATTAAATTGTTTATATATAAATTATATCGTGTATCTTGGCACAGTTTTCTTAATAATAAGGTCATTGAAAGTCGTGTTCTTGATTTAGTGTTAATTCTTTGTATACTAGTTTTCAATTACATGCTTATATTTTGACTCTGATAGGTTGTTATAGAAATTTTTCCTTTTTTTTTTTAAATTGATGGCCAGTATATTTTTTTAAACTGTTGTCATTAATGTTTTAAATTTTTCTTCATTTCATACTTATTAAATTTCATATGAAAATTATTTACATTCATATTACTGATTGGTGTATCTTTAATCAACCTGTATTCTACTAATTTATTTTTTTGAATTAAGTAATGCAACTGTTTATAATATATTTATATAAGTTTAGGTAAAATTAAATTAGAATTCTAATGTTTTTGGAATTAAAATCAGACTCCCATTATTTACTTTCTTTTAATTTACTTTTGGGCAGAAATTGTAAAAGCTGCTATTGTTATTATAAGTTTTGGGAGACTTAATATAATGGGAAAAAATTGTTACATCATGGTGGATTAAATACTGAGACATTCTTAAGTATTGAAAGTAAATGCTCATTTCTTCCTTTTCAGAATATGACTTTTCAAAAATCTTATATTTTTTTCTTTAAATTTTATATTGATATTATACACACACACATATATATACACTTGTCAAATAATTTTCATCATCAAGAGTGAGGGCTGAAATGCATCTCAACTACTATTAATTTTTATTGTTGTGCTTAAGTTTCTGTATTATGAAAGTTTTTCCATGTATATCAAATGGCTTAAAACTCTATTTTGTTTTCAGTGCAATCATGTACATTTTCTACAATTTGTATAAACTACTTTGCATAATTCATAATACTAATTTTATCTTTTGTTTTCTATGTGAAGTTATGAAATCAAAATATCTTATGATAAAGAAAAACCATGTTAAAATAAATGTAGTTTAATCCTTACAAAATTATTTACACACACATAGTCTTGAGTATAACATTGGAGTCATGCTAAAGAAATGCAGGGTTTAATAAGTTAACTGACATATACTGGCTTTTTTCTTTTTCCCCCTCCTCAACAAGATGGACAATAAACATTTCCCCCTTAAAAATTGTATGATAAATGAAGATTATTTGATAAATTATTTAATACAAATTCCTTTTCTTTATCCTTACTTCTGAAATGGAGTTTATCCTCTCTAAGTATATAATCCAGTTACTAAAGACTGATATCCACTTATTCTGCTACAGAAAAATAAATTGAAACTTTAACTTTTCAGATTAATCAAAATAATATTGTATTAGCTAAATATTTCATTTGTTCATTTCTGCTTTAAGCTGATAAAAAAGAGTTGTCAGAATTCCAATATCTTCCTAAGAAATATAAAATACTGTGGACATTATTTACATTATGATTGAGAGAGATATTTGTGAGTATAAATTTAAATGCTCAGCTAAGTAGTTTTTCTGTTTAAGTTGAATCCATTTATCCAGGTTTTTTCATTCATATTTAAGAAAATTTGAAAGAATTCAAAGAATTTATCTACTTTTCTAATATCTGCAAATTGTAAAATATCTCAAATGTTAAGTATGGTTCTAGATTCTGAATCACTGCAGTTTCTGTTTTTATCCATGTTTAATCTATATTCTTGTTTAGCTTGTAAATTTTGCAATTGTGAAAAAAGCATTAATGCTTATTGTAATTATATCTTTTGAAATTATTATAGAAACTACTTTTCTATTCTTTATGGTAACTGAAGGAACTCGTAAAAAGCAAATGGTTTCTTGTTATAATAGAACATATTTGTATATTGATTTTTTGAATTGTTTGTAAATATTTTTTTCTTATTGTTTAAAAAAAAAAAGAACTATTGACTAAAGTACTGAAAATGTTTTGGGCCATTTTTTCCTTTTTTTGCTTTAAACTGTTCTATTTCTGTTATTTTTAAATAAATTTTTTAGATTTGTTTTCAACTTTTCTTTTTTATAGTTGAACCATTAGTAATATTTTAAATGTTATTTTCATTATCTTTCAAAACTTCTGTTTTGTAAAATTTTGCTGAAACAGTGTTTCATTTTTCAAATATATTTGATGGGAGTTCTTTAGCTTGCTGTTAATGTATGCATCACTGCAGTGAAATATTGAGAAAGTCACAGAAAACTGTTATGTAATTGATCAACTTTATTTTCCTTTCTTGTCCAGTTTTGCATTTTGAAAAACATGAAAAGTTTGGGATATTTTTTAATACTTATGAATGAGAATAATAATTATAAAACAGAATAATTTTATTTAAATTACCATTACTATCTCTACAACTTTATACACAAAAGCAAATTTAGTTGATAAGTGTGAATTTAACTGATTGCGGGAAATATCTTTAAACTTTTTGCAGGATTAAGTGCATTTCTTAATACAAATGTTATTTTAAAATTAGCTACCTACATAAGTATAGTTTGGTATGTAAAATCATCGAAGATATTGAGTATAAGCTGTTATGTAAAATTAATGTTTAATACAAGTTTACAAAAATTTCAGTTTTATCTATGATCATGTGGACTCTTGACCAATGATCCATCGACCCATTGAGGATTTATGAGCTATGAAAAAATTAATATGGTTTTTTTTGTTATAATTATATCTTTTATTTTCTTTTAAATTACTGTAAATTACAGTTGAATATATTTTTTCATCAAAACTACTGCATTAGTTTTATCTTCTGATTAAAGATAAAACACTGGAGTTTTCACACTAATAAGATATAAAAACAAGTTTCTCTCTTTTCATTTATATGTATTTAAACATTATTGTTTTGATCATGAATAAGTATCTTATCCTACTATGAAAGAACTATGTATTCATGCATTACACTAATATTATGTTAATATTTTTTCAGTATAATTGGTTTTCTTCATAATTTTGTTTTATGCTCAAGGGAAGGTATCTAAAGCTTTCATCTTACTTACAATAGATTCATGGAACAAAATTGGCTAAAAATTCTTGTTTTAGCACAAATTTGTTAATTTTTTTTATATTAAAGATGTATACTAAATTTGCAATAATCGTACTAACTATTGAGGTACTATCTAATTATATACATCTAATAAATTTAATTTTTCTTTTAAGAACTGCTTTGAACCTGTGAATGCTTTTATGAAGGCCTTAATGCATTAATGTGCCACCTTTTACACTATATCAGTTTAACTGAAATTGTATTGTAACATAAAAATAATAGTCATTAAATTTTCATACATTTAAGTTTGGAAATGTTTAACTAGTCATTTTACTGCTATGCATAATTTACGTAAAATTGTAAAAAATTTATGATTTGACAGTTTTGTTTGCTGCAGCAAAACTTTTTACGTATTACCAAAATACTTAGAAATATTCTTTATAATGGTAAACAGTTTTATTTTCAAATTGATTTGTATGTTTTGTTGATTTTCCACACGCTCTACTTACCCCTTCACGTACAATTATATAACTTTAATTTGAGCCAATGTTTATCAATAATATTTAAAGTAATTCAAGTATTACTTCATTTGATTCAAACTGTGTATTAAGTAATCAGAATTCATGGTTTGTGGCTCTTTACACATGTTTGCATCAAATACATTCTCATTGTGAGTTTTTTTCTTTAAAACATTTCATTCACAAATGTTGTAATGATTGTTATGTTTTTAACACAGTTCTAACAATCAGTCTTTTATATTGAATATTAAATTTTTAAAAAGTGATACATTGGATTTTAGTTGTAATCAAGGAGCACTAAAGTTTTGAATTTTTTCTTTAGTTTTTTAATGCTTGAGGAAAAATCTTATTACATTTTGTTGGAACTAATAAGTTTCAAAAATTATACTACAGATAAGATTAATTTTATTTATGAATTAAATGATTTTAGAAATGTGTTCATTGCTTTTACAGTTAATAAAATTGAAGTGTACACATTAAAAATGTTACATTTTTAATTACAGTAAGAAATTTTAATATTAGATTTGTAGTGTATCAAATTTTTATTTAATGAATATTCTCAAATGCTAAGTAAAACATTGGCAGTTTTATTTGATTTTCTTGTATGTTTTGTAAAACTCTTCTTTTATAATTTATGATGGATAATCATTTCATTAAAATTTTGGTGTTGACTGATGTAGAAATTGATCTCAATCACTAGCAAATTTTCTGTCAAATATTTAAATTGCCTTTATTTTAAAAAAATTCCAGTTGGATATTAAAAAACACTTAAATAATTCTGAAGCTCTTAGATTTAGTTATTCTATTTTTAAACAACTTGAGGGGATCAAAATTTGTATGATTCTGTGTATAAAGGTGATGGAGGGCTAATATTGGATAGTTTTCAAAATTTAGAACTGTATACAGGAGAAAATCTGAAAGACCCTTTGAAAATCAATAATCATAAAATTTCAGATAAGTTTGAGAAATAAAGCAAAAAGAAAAGAAAAAGAAAATCAAGCTGAAGAAATTGTATTAATTTATTATTACAAACTAAAGTTTAATAATTATGAACCTTTAATAATTAATAAACTTAAATATATCATCTAAAAAAAATACTAAATTATTCTTTTTTTTGCTTGTATTTAAAGCCAATGGGGCCCCGCCCCCCAGTTTTGAGGCTTTATAAATGCAGAACATTGCGAATGCAATGCATTGCTTTTTATGAAACGATTTGGGAAAAAAACATTTATTTAGAAATATAAATTTAACAGTTTAAACAGGATTTTTTTCTGCTTAGAATTATTAATTGGATGAAAATGAGAATATTTTTAAATAGAAGAAGAGAATATTTTTTTGATATTCTTTATAAAAAAAATTGCAATTATATTAGCATATTAGGAACGTCATGACATTTTTTGTTACTTGCTTAAATCATTAAAATTAAATTGCTAATTTTGTACCTATTTCCTTGCAAGCTAAAATAGGATGAGATGATGGTGAATAACTACAAAGGTGTTATTAATAGAAAAATATATCGGAAAAATGTGTTTTGTTATATTACATAATTTTTACATTAATAAGCATAATACTTAATTTTTACATCATTAAACATATTGCTTAATTTTTACATCATTAAACATATTACTTAATTTTTACATCATTAAACATATTACTTAATTTTTACATCATTAAACATATTACTTAATTTTTACATTATTATTGTACATTGGATAAATAAGACCTCGTTAAGTTGGATTAATTGGGACCAGAGGCGGTCCGGGATATCGAAAATCCTGTTTAACAGGAGAATGGGAAAAATTAAACATACTTGCAGAAAATCACTTTTACATTGAACAGATCGAATATGAATCGTATCTACGCAAAATATAGAAATATGTGAAAACTTAAAGTGTTTTTGATATTGATTTATTTCATTTTCCATTTCGACAATGTAACACCTTATGTCAATGGCTAGAAATGTAAATAAGGTTTTGTTGACTTTGAATACAGAATATTTGTAAAGTCTCTCTTTCCTTTCGTACATTCACAGCTGTTTGAAGTTTGAGCAAAGAAAATAATTTTTAAAAATATATGAGTAAAATGACAAAATGTGGCAGATCTCTCAAATCTTTTTTTTTTTTTTTTTTAATTCTTCGTAAAGACCGATATGGGTAATCTGGAAATCTGAGTAAATGGATTCGACTTAGCGAGATTCTACTGTACTTGCAAACTACTAGAATTTTATGCTATTATTTGTAAAATGTTAATATTTAAGGGAATATTTATTAAGTTTTATAAACAGGCAATAATATTGATAATATATTATCATCAGTCATACCTTACTATCTATTAAGTTTCGTTCTTATATGAACACTGAAAACTTTTTCTAAAATTCCATTTTTAAAATTCATTTTAAAGGTGATTGGCGTGTTTATCAGTATGACTTAAGAATTTTTCTAAATAATCCTTGTATAAATAATTACTTAACAAAATATTTGAATTTTCTCTTTGTTGATATTTTTGGATAAAAAAGTTATTTGCATTTTTAAATAGTATTGGATTTTTAATTTAGGATTTTCCCCCTTTTATGTAGTTTAATGACTTTTTTTTCTTCTCATATGTCTTTCAACTGTCTTTTTTATTTGATTTTAAACTTGTGGAGTTTTCCATTTATGTTTGGCGCAATATAATCATTTTTGGCTCTTGCCTTATAAACCCACAACCACTCATTCACTTAGATGAATAAATAACTAATAAAATAAAATAGTAACTCTAAGACTTCTCATAGCTTAAGGTTTCATGGTAAGGAATAATGAGAATAAACACTTAAAAATTTTTGAGAGAAATATTTCTTTAACTGTAAACGTATGATGAATCAATTTGTCCAATATGCTCCTTTTTTAAAAATAGATATTATTTTGTCATAAATATTCATTAACTTGAAATTGGAAAGTCGTCTTTCTTTAAACAAACTACGCTTTAAAAAAGATGAATGTTTCAATACGTGTTAATTAGTATCCTTTAAAATGAACACCGAACTAGTGGTTTATCAAAATCCAGACGTTCTATTCGATCAAAGTAGAAATTTGTTCAAAGTGAATTTAATTTTTCTTTAAATCTCTTGAAGCCTTAATATGTGTAACATATTTCGGTTTTTACAATGAATTTAAAACATTACATAATTTGCTTGTTTATACAAGAACCATGCAAAATTTATTTCGAATGTTTCAACATTAAAATTTTTAAATTTATACCCTGGTAATTTTAAAGAAGTGCTCGATTTATTTCAAAGTTACTCAGTTTTTATTCCTGTAAATACGGACTTCTTTGTAAATGCAATTTTTAATGTATCCTTCTCTAAAAAACAAAATTCCTTTAACATTAAAAATGATCAGTTATGCGAGATGCCATTCTGTTAATTAAAAAGTATCATTAATTGTGTTTTTGCATATGGACAGCAGTCATATACTTCAAGATGTTAGGAATAATATTAATTTGATTGATTTTCAGTGTTTCAATTTTGAAACATGATGTGCATCTTCAAAAAGTTTTTCAGTAATTTATTTTCGATGTTTGAAATTTATTTAGTTCCTTAAAAATGACGATATGTCGTTTAGTTAATTAAAAACCTTTATAACCATAAAGATCGACTGATATACTTCAAGATAAAAGGGATAATGCTAAATTTTATTTTCCCCGGTGTTTCAACGTTGGAACACATGATGTGCAGTGGTAAAAAGCTTTCAATGGTTTATTTTCTATTTTTAATTATCGACCCTACTGTTCACTTCGATTTTTAGTTTTGTAATGTTCTGTGGATCTAATAAACGGGAAAAAATTCTATAAAATATAAAATTTTAATTCTCGTCTTCCTAAGAAATGACCTTTTAACAGTTAACGATTCACAGATATGTATCCTGATTTTTCCGTTCAAAAATTTTCAATTTACGTGTATTGTGTTAACCTCGGGAATGAAAGAATTCTTAAATGCTTCATGTAAATATTTCTTGTTGAAATTTTTAATACCACGCTTGAAATCGAGTGTGAATACCCCTCTAAGATACCCATAAAGTAATGGTACGATAAAGATTCTTAAACTGCTGGAATCATTCTTGGAAAAAGTTCCATGTATCCGGCTAAAAAAGGAAAAACACATTCTACACTGTGACTGTGAAAAAGGGGTGATCTCCTCCAAGAATTTTACCGCTGGGGAAAATTTCCCTTTTTACTCTGCATTGGAATTTTGAACTATCTGCTTTACCCGAAGTGCAATACATTGTAGTCAGAAAGCATATGTGAACACAAAAGCAAGCGGAACGAGTCGAACCCCGCAAAACACACCTGTCCTGAATCCTACTTAGCGTATTATATAAATGGGTGGTGTTTTCCATATTTCCGACCTGCGCGCTTGCAGTTTTTCCCTCCATAAAGTTTCTTACAATTTTGTCGTAGCTATGAATTTGTACACGAGTTTCAAGCGTAGGATAGAAAACTGATTATTTTTAAGCAAATTTTTGGGGATAAGTTTGCATACAATTCATAATTTGTCGCAGTTCAAAAGACATTGTTATGTTATAGGTTTTGCTGGAAAATATAATTATATTCCTTACTTTATAAATTCGGAATACAAATTCGTATTTTGTTTATCGTGACTTTTACTGAATTAAAAACGGTTACGGTAAAATATATTTTTTGAAATATGTATTTCAATTTTGTATGCCTTGAACATTATTATTAATTCAAACTCTGTACTTTAATTAGATACTTCTGTTTGCTTTCTTTTGTTCATCTGGTGTCATTTTACTCTTTGAATGCTTTGCGACCGCGATAAGGGGAGTAATCATAATTGCGAGCTCAAAGCCGTTTTTGTTCCAATTGAGTCTCGGGTTCGAGTTCTGGTGCCACTAAAAACCTATCGTGTACTGGGGCTGTTAAATCAGTTGAGCCTCAATGTCACTACGATGTGGTGGTGAGAATTTGGAGAGCAGGAGCCAGGTCAGAAATGCTCCTCGTTACTTGGCCATAATTCAAAATTACACTTGCTACTTTGGACTCGTAGTGTAGCGAGGCTGATACACGTTAAATCTGGCCAAGGTCCCAAGTCCTCGCGTTGGCATGGAGTTGAAGTTTGGAGAGGGAGATGACAGCTGAGGTGTCGTCCTCGTCACTTGACCAAGGTTCAAATTTACCTGGTCCGTCACCAATAAATAGCCCTTGTGTTCCCTTTCTTGGAGCGATATTAATAAAAAAGTCACATCACATTACTCAAAATTATAAGGTTAATCGTCCTCGTGTTGCCTCTAGAATAACAATAAACTCAATTCATTATTCAATTTAAAAAAAAAGATGTATTTTTGCTTAGTATCTTGACAATTGTTTTTGGAAATGCCCATTTTAGATATTTTTTAGCTCTTTCCTATGCAAACAGTCGAGTTAGATAGGCTTTTCACTCAAAAAATTTGGCTAAATTACCAACTACTTATTTACTTCTTTTTTAATTATCATATAGTATTCTTAATAATATTTAACGTTCGAGTACTTTGAATATTCATTAAAAGGTGTAATTAAAATTTCTTTAATGAGCAACAAGTAAAAATAGGGATAGTAAAATGTTATGCTAACGTTTTCAATACAGCTATTTAATGATGCACTGATAGCGAAGTACAGGATTATTCAAAATGAATCATCTGATTTCTAAATTACGTATTTTCAAAATTAAACGACACAGAATGATAAGTAATTTATAAATACAAAGGGAAAATATGGAAGTTTTATATTGTGAACAATAGGTGGCTATCGTATGTTCTTCAGGAAGCTATTTCACAAAAACTGTTTTAGCTACCTCGCAGTTGGATTCATCCCTGGTAGACAAGATGACTTGATATTGCACAGCTGGCTACCTAAGTCATCTGATATGGCCCCATGCGCTTTCTTCCTTTCGGAGTCTGTTAAAGATAAAGTCAATACTTCACCATTGCCTAGAAATTTATGTGAACTGAAACAACGAATTTCTGCTGATGTATAATCAATTACCACTGACACTTAACATTGTGTTTGGCATGAATTTACGTATTGAATTGATATTAAACGTGTAACTAAAAGAATCTATATCGAACGCATGTTAAAAAAAAACTTCCATATTTTTCCTTTGTATTCATGTATCACTTAGTATTTTGTGTCGTATATTTATGAAAGTATAGCATTTTGAAATCGGATGATTCATTTTGAATAACCCTGTATATTTCTTGCAGTATGCTCCATATAAGGGCTGCGGTTTTCGCCAAGTAATGATATTTTCGTTGCATTTTACTTCTCAGTTTGTCTTTCACATTGTTTTTTTAAATGACCTGCAAACTAAAAAAAAAAAAAAAAACTTTCACTATAAATTCATATTTCAAGCTGTTTGTTTGAAATAATTTTAACTTGCATAAGGAAATAATTTTAACTCAGATAAGATTTTTTAAAAATTTGTAATTCATTAAAATTTCTTTATTGTGAAACTGTTTATATTTTTTATTTTGCTGTGATGTTTGCGTACGTGCATATGTAAGTTTGACATCAATATGCAAAACGAAATATTTCAAAAACAAAGATATATTTAAATTATAGAATTACAAAAAACATTAAAATTATTTTGTATAAAAAAGACAGGGGAGGGAAAATGTGGGATGTGACAAAAGAAAATCTAAAATTTAAATATGCAGTATAGCATTAGTCGATTCATTGTCTCCTAAAATTCCTTGCCCATTTCATTTTCCCTAATAATGATAGCTCAATTTTTATTCTTCCTTTAATTTCGAGAAATTGAACAATCCTTAAAGGTATGCTGCGAGCCGATGGTTTTTTTTTTTTTTTTTTTTTTTGAGAAGGAAAGCTCCTCGTTTTCTTGCCAGCAGGAATCTTACTTTATCTTTGAAGTTGGGTAACGTCTCAGAATCATTGTAGAATAGTGAACAGCGGGTGATGACTTTTTATTTTTTATCGGGCCTGCGGCCCCTACTAACTGGCGAAATCACTGAAACACACTAGAAACCCTACTGGCTTTGAATTTATATTACGTTGTTACAAGCTTTAATGTAAGTTTGTATTATAGCATATGAGAAACTTTGCTTCGCCGAATTCTAAATTTGTTTCATTATGACTACTTTCATTCGTGAATGCAATACCGAACTGATTCGTGAATGCAAGTTCAGTTTGTATTGCAATAGCATAAAAAACAGAGTGTTGTTTTCTTCCGTTGATGTTACATATTCTGCATTTTTTTTAAAAAAAAGAGTGACGGTGAAATTTTAGACTTGAAAGTAGCATAACACTTCTATTTGCTATGTGTTACTGTAAATTTTGTATTACTGATTCTGCTTACATGAAACAGATGCTTGTAGGATTTTTTTTTTTTTTAACTAATACAACATAATTGAATAATACCTAACATTTTAAGGCTCATTCTTATGACGCAGTAATATGCTTAAAATAATTAGAATTCTGCCTCGAGTTGTTTTGTCTGAATCCAATCTTCAAGTTAGGGGCTTTAACGAGGGATTTTTTTTAAATGAATGATTATACTTTAATGGTTATTTTTTGTAATTTGAAAAAAAGAAAAAGTTTATCTTTAAATTTCGCTCCTACCTGTACAAAATATGACCTTTTATAGTTTTTTTTTACTGAGGAGGAAACACATGGTAAAATACACAGTGTGAATTTAGTACTCTTTTTATATTTGCGGTAATAGTTTTCGAATACTCCGTAAATGCCTGATAATGGTGACACTGGGGAATGTGTTATTAAATTCAGCATAATAAAACTTATTGATAATAAATTAAATGTGACTGTATTCAAATGACCTCCCTTGATTGTTTCTTGTAGTTGGTAGAAGATTATAACTGCGTGAAGTGGCACACACGCTTATAGATTTTTTTTTTAATTTTTATTTTCGAATATTTGCGTTGTGTGTGAGAAATTGTTTCTCGCGAGTATAAGAAATTTCGTAATGATTTCATATTATATTTTTATTTTACTATATTATTGAATTTGCAAAATATGTTAAACATATTTCCGATGTAAATATTTTAAATGAATATCTATTACTCTGAAAGAAAAAAAAATCGCTTCCTAATTTCTTGACAACTTTGAAAAGATAAGATTTACATATGTTGTAATGATAAACATAAGATGTGCTTTTCTTATTTCATGCGTAACTTTTGTGAACAGCTTATTTTTCCGCTTCGAATAGTTTAAAAAAGAACCTCACATAAAATAAATTTTTTAAACAGTTTTGATAGAAATTAACAAGTATATATAGTGTGTGTGTGCGCAAGTATAAATTTTATTTAAATAAAGGAAACTTGAGATACCCCCTTTTTTTTTTTTTTTTTTATTAAAGCTAGCACTTTTATCCGAACTCAGCATCCGAGGAATTGGAATGTATGGCACGGGAAAGTAACATCACACTTTGTTTTTGTCGCGCTCTAATACTATGAAGCATAATTGGCCAATTCATTGATCGAAATATAAAGTACATATCAATTCTCAAATTAAGAAATGACAATAAGTAAATAAATGAAAATAATAAAGTTTATCAATTGTTTCTATTATGGAATTGGACTAAATCATCACATGCTTCATGAAATGTGATGCAATTGCTCTGGAAATTAGGTAAAATTTGAGATTGAGGAAAGGTACGTGTTGCATTAAACTGGATTTAAGCAATTTAGACTCTCTCTCTCTCAGATTCGTGAAAAAACGCACTGGACCTCAATTCAAGGAAAAAAAAAAAAAAAAGCGGGGTTGCGGCAACCTAGTAGTCATGGCTTCGGATTCGTGGCCGGCGGTTTTCATTCAGTCGTGGGCCGCGGTAGCTTAGTGGTCAAGGTCGTGGACTAGCGGCCGGCGGTTTTCGTTCAGTCGCGGGTTCGATCCTTGGCCGCCAAAGGCCCGCCGTGTAGCCCGCTGTTCGGGGCCCAAAGTCCTCCCGTTGGCGTGGTGTGGATGTTAGGAGAAGGGGGGGTGCCAGCTCAGGTGTCGTCCTCGTCACTTGACCGTGGCTCAAAATTACGAGGTCTATCGCCAATAGCCCTCGTGTTGCTTCTAGTGCGACGTTAATATAAACTAAAACTAAAATTTCATTCAGTCGTGGGTTCGATCTTTGGCCACTAAAGACCCGCCGTGTCGCCGGGGCTGATGCACGTTAAATCTGTGTTGCTTCTAGTGCGACGTTAATAAAAACTAAACTAAATCAAGAAAAAAAAAGCTTAAACATTTTTAGTATTATTTTATGTACAAGTACTTCCTTGTTTTAACTATATTTTTCTCATTGAAAATTAATGTAATGAAGGTCGACATAGGCATACATGGTGCTTCAAAACTTCGTTTTTTATATTGTCATAACTTACTAGAAAATATCGATGCCTTTACGTTCAGCTTCAGAAATAGTTTAAACAAAACTTGACATAGAAGTCTCTTAATTGATAGTGATGAAAAGAGATATCCAAACGGGAAAGGGTTAAAAAAAACGAAATCAGAATTAGAGTATTCATGACTATTGAGTGTTCTCTAAGTAAGATCTATCGAGGAGAAAACACCTTGAATATTTCATGGAGGAGGTTGAATCAATCAAGGCTTTTGCCGATGCTCTAGATAAATGAAAACTATTTAAGCCTGATACAACTAAACTAAAAAGAGTAGGTGAAATTATCTCTACGGATTGGAGACTTAATTTCGACACAGTGATACAGATTTCAAGGGAAAATGAACCTTTTATGTATATAATCCTGTTATTACCAGAGATGGAAGTAAGTTCTCTCTCCAATGAAATTGTAGGCCACAGCCATTTTCCTTTCTAACACATGGATCAATAAGTCCCGAGACTGTGCGGTCGTTTTTTTTGCGATTTCTTCCTTCAAACGTACCAGCAAGTCAATATAATAATCACTGTTGATCGATTTACCTTTTTCGAGGTAGTCAATGAAAATCACGCCATGCGTATCCCAAAAAACTGACGCCATGACTTTGCCAGCTGACTGCTGCGTTTTCGGACGCTTCGGACGGCTTTCGCCAGCTGTGCGCCACTGCCGCTTCGACTCTGGAGTGTAGTGATGTATCCATGTTTCGTCCATGGTCACGTAACGACGCAAGAAATCTTTTTTGTTGCGAGTAAATAGCGATAAACAGCTTTCTGAATCATCGACTCGTTGCTGTTTTTGTTCCATCGAAAGCAATCGCGGCACCCACTTGGAAAAAACCTTTTTCATGCTCAATTTTTCATGAAGGATAGTAAATACACTTCCATATGATATCTGTGTCATCTCAGCAATCTCACGGAGCTTCACTTTACGATCTTTCATTATAATTTTTGTCACTTCACTCACATTTTCCGGTGTAACGGCTTCCACAGGTCTACCCGAGCGTTCCGCGTCATTTGTGTCGGTACGACCACGTTTAAACTCGGCAAACCACCGACAAATCGTTGCTTTTGATGGACAAGAGTCCGGGTAACATTTTTCAATCCATTGTTTCGCTTGCACGGTGTTTTTACCCATTAAAAAACAATGTTTTATCAGAACACGAAACTCGGTTTTTTCCATTTTTTAAACAAACTACAAAACGATTTTACTCCAACCTCGATAACTCAGCTGTTTCTAGTCCGATCGACTTAAAATTTTGACACGTTTCAAGCAAAGGTTAGTACTCTAGAAAGACCTGGTTACTGGTTTACTACGAGCGCCATCTCTGGGTTAGTCTCGGAACTTATTGATTCATGTGTTATCCCTACCATCCTCCAATTCCGGTCTTCGGAACTTTGATGTAATATAAATACTTCTCAGTCTTTTAACGTTTCGTGATTTTAGTATCTCTCGAAGATCATTTTTTGAAAGTTGTGCTCTTTATCTTTGTTTAAAAATTGCACTTTTTTTTTGTTTCGAAAATACAGTTCTTCAATTACTTAAACTTTTTCTCCCCCCGTAAGGAAAATACTAGCCTAATCTGTCATATTTTCTACTGAAAAGACACGCCAAACAATGTTATGCTACTGTCGAAAAATATTTTTTATATTATATTTTGTCTCATATATAATGAAAACTGTTTATAATATAATTATTAAATTTTTGGAAAATACGATACTTGAATAAATTTCTATCGAAATCCTAAAATTTAATATGTAAAAGCTTCCGCATCACGCCAAACTGACCCGTTAAAATTAATTCCGTTTACTCCAATTCTGCTGATCATAACGACAGATCCGTCAGACATTTAACCCATCTCAAATTCAATACCACAGGCGTTCACCGGCTAAAAAAGACCACGCGCTCTCTTCATCCGCCTAAATCTGCCAAGCTTAATTGAGTTGCGTAGGATAATTTTGTGTTTTTAAGCATACTTCGGATCAAAATAATCTTTTTTTAAGTCTAGTCTTGCATACTTAATGTATTTGACCGGATATTACGGAAATGCTAATTTATAAAGTCAACAACTTTGAAAACTGGTTTGTTTCTATGTCACATACTCGTCGTTTTAGCATGCATTTATACAATATACAAACAGAAATGTTCATTAAGGAGACGTGTGCGTTTCTAATTATTATTTGATTTCGTATTGGATAAATGTTGCCAAATTGTTCCATTGGATACTGCTGCTGTATTTTTGAAAGCTGACTAAGAGGTACATCCGCTTTATTCGGATTTAGTTATCTTTGCTGAGTATGCTTTTAAGTCCCTTGCTGAGCTCTGTTTTTACATCCACAAAGAAATCAGTAAGTTATAATTATTTTTTTTACAAAGGAAATCATTTGAAAGAATAAGAACATCAATGTTTTATTTAGAACGTAACTCATTGTAGGTGCTAAATATCACTGTTCTATAATGAGGATGACATTTTATAGAAAATGTTTTGCTAACTTTTTTTGGTAATGTTGCTATCTTGGATTTGTCATTCACATCAAAAGTATGGTATTAAAAGTGTTAAGAGGAGAGTTTAGAATAATCGTATTTTGTTCATTTATATAATCGAATAAGAACTTCTTATAGATACTTTAGTAGTAAATACATTTTTTGTAGCTATTTCTAAATTTACTTAGGTCGTGATAGCTGTGCGAGCCCGTGGATGCCGATGTTTCGGTTGATTTGCGTGTTTGATTCCTGGTTGTACCAGATTCATCGTGACAGTAGGCTGATATACATTCAATCTGTCAGGGCTCAACGTTATCACGTTAGCATGAAAGTTAGACGAGAGGAGTACCAGCTCAGGTATTCAGATATCGAACCACTTGAACGTAGTTCAAAATTATGAAGTCAGTCGCCAATATTTCATGTTCCTCTTTGGACCCGTTATATAGCGGGGCTGATGCACGTTAAATCTGTCGAAATCCTAAGTCCTTCCGTTGGAGTGGTGTGGAAGTTTGGAGAGGGAAGTGCTAGCTTAGGTGTCGTCCTCGTCACTTGACTGAGGTTCAAAATTACGAGTACCATCAAGAATTGCCCAAGTGTTGCTTCTAAGTACGACGTTAATAAGCAATCAGTTTAAAAAAAACCCTCTTGATGCTTTTTGTGACGACAATGATAAACAGTTAATCTAAATTTTATTTACATTAAAGTAATTAATCATTGAGTATTGCGTAACTTTGTCTGTTCTATTAAAAAATTTAAATTTTTAGAAATTTAATGAAGTGTCATGTATCTAATTAAGCCTAATAATTGCATGAAATATTTTACAGAAATACTGGGATGTGTCAAACTGAAATTTCTGATGGAAAAACTGAAAGCAGTTATCACTCCATCTATCGGAAGTTTCAGGTTGTGACACATTTCTAACTAAAACTAATATATTTGATGAAAAATTGCTATGCAGATAAAAACATGCAATTTTTTTCGCAGTCTAATTATAAAAATGTGGAGTTGAAAGCATTTACTCTCTTAAAACTCCTTTTCTTCCTGTTAGATTTGAATCCATCTTAAAATAAGAATTATGCATCTTAAGAATTATGCATTAAGATCCATCTTAAAATAAGAATTATGCATTCTAACTTATGTTTCGCATTCTGATTTTATTGGCTTATCAAACTATGAGAAAATTATTCAAACTATCGTATGGCTGTTAGAAACTTTATCTTAGGTGTCAGTTATAAGGCAGATATAAATACTAATAATAATATATTTGGATAAGTGTGTGGGATATGATTAATGAAAACTGACTAATTGAATGAAAACAAACATAATGAAAGAGAAAAGAGAGATTTATAATTGCAGATGTGTCCAATAGCTATCGAATTTCATGAATTGTATTAAATTAATAAGATAGTGAGACTGTACAAAGACGTGTTTTTAACTTTTTTGTACAAATTTTTATTACATGTCGAAACTTACGCTTAAACCGTGAAATCACTAGTAGGTTGAAGAAATTGACATATTATTCATATATTTTTTTGAAATTCTTTCATTACCGAGCTCGGATATTTTTTTTTATTTCAAGCGGATTAGATTAATTTTTTTACTTTAGCTTAGTATACAGGGTGTCCCTGAACTCACGAGCCAAACTTTTAGGAAAGGTAAAAGACACATAAAGCATTTTTTTTTAAAATAACAACGGGGGTCTGAAATGAAAAGTGTTTTCAGAAAAACGAATGCCGAGAAAATGCATAAAAATCTTTTATTTACATTAAGAAGTGTTTTACAGTAATTTGCTGAAATGGGTCACCACCAACATTGATACAGGTCTAGCAAGGGATTAGCTTACCATATCGAAGATGCCAGGTGTTCCACGAACGCTTGTAGCAGCGATTGAAAGTATTGCAATGAGGTCTTCCTCAGAGTGAATTGGAGTTCCGTTGATGAGTGCATTTCGGTGACTCCATAAGAAAAAATCTATACTTGATAAATCGGATTAATCTACTAGCCCCCCCCCCCAAGAGACTAGCTTACCTCATCCAATCCATCGAGGACCGAGACTTTCTTTGAGATAATTATGCATATTAATGCCGAAATGCATTGTAGCTCCATCGTGCTAAAACCACATAAAATTTCAAATGCCATCTGGAGCATAATCAAGTAATTCTGGCAATACCTATTCCAGAATGATGCTGTATATGGTGTCGTTGAGTCGATATGGTAGAAACTGTCGGCAAGTAAAGAAATAATTCACTATACTTGCCCACACATTAACATGGCCACGGTAGTCTAGAGGTCGAGATGGTGGACTCGCGGCTGGCGGTTTTCATCGAATCGTGGGTTCGAGCCTTGATGCCGCTGAAGACTCCTTGCAACCGATTTACATTAAACCCAATAGTTGATAATAGTTTTGTAATTTTGTTGAGGCACATTAAATATATCGAGGCTCAAAGTCTTCCTGTTAGCGTGGTATGAAAGTTAGGAGGTGCCAGCTCAGGTATAGTTCTTGTAACTTGATCGAGGTTCAAAATTACGAGCTCCGTCGCCAATAGCTCTTGTATCACTTCTAGTGCGACGTTATTAAAACCAAGCACACACATTAAAAGAAAACCACTCCTGGAAAGCATGTGAACATGTAACTGGTGGGTTAGAGATGGGCCCCGACATGGGAATTTTTATCAGACATTCTTGGCAAGACTTTCACACTGATGTAAATAAAAAGCTTTTTCATTTTCTCTCAGACCTTCATTTCCTCCTTATTTTTCTGCCAACACTTTTATTTCCGACTCCACATGGCTGGATAAAATATGCTTCTTTATGTGTTATACCTTCCCTTAAAGCTTGGCCTGTGAGTTCAAGGACACCCAGTGTAAAAAAAATTAAACTTAATAATTATTTTTATATAGAAATATTTAGTTATGGCACACTTCATCTCTCTCAATTGTTAAAGCTACCGTATGAGAGATATGTAGTTCCGATTGCATAATGAATCTGCATCTTTTATTCGTTTTTTTTTCTCCTTGAGACGCTTTCTTTGTATTCTATGCATTGACAAGTATTTTGTTTTAATTTTAGAATAAAAATTTCAGACCTCCAGCAACAACTATTTTACTGTATATTGATCCATCATAAATCTACCAAAATTTTTAAATGAAACATCTCGCACACATACACATTACATTTATTATTTTCAGAAGTGATTACATCATATTTCATTAAATGCAAAGTTGCGTTCTAGTCTAATCTTAATTCTGAAACAAAAACTCCGAGATAGCATATTTTTGTTATTTCAGAACCTAAGAGGAATGACGAATTATACATTTTGACGGACGGATTGACCAATAGCAAAGAGTAAGACAACAATAATATTATTTTCTGTTAAACTGACAAAAAAATGCGATATCTTTTATTTTATATATTTAAAAGGTTCCTGATGATCCAAATCCTGTTCAAGATAAATAAATACTCGACTTCTGAGCAAGCATAAAACGCCCCCCCCCTTTTTTTTTTTTCTTTTCCAAAAATGGAAAATCAATCGTAAGGAATTTTAAAAACTAAAAATTTTGCATTAAACGCAATTTTTAGATTTATTTTCCAAATTATTGAATATTTAATCAGGAAGTGAGCAGAATATATAATATGGATTTATTTGTTCTTTTTGATTTACTTGTGCATTGTCAATTTTAATAATTTAAACTATAAGATCTCAGTATTTGTTACTTTTACATGTGATCTCCCCTTTTACTCTCTATGCATATATAGTATTGCAGCTTATGTAAATATTGCCTTGACTATTTTGTAAATCAATTAATTATATTTTATAGAGGTATTGTTTAATGTAAAAGAAGGTTTAAAGTTAACATAATTAAACTTTATCAAGCTATAAGATTTACATCTATAAATTTATTGAATTTACAGTTATAATATTAAAATGTTTAAATAATATTTACAGTTATAATATTCGAAAATATGTAATTATATAATTGTATTACAGTCCGTTAAAAAATTGCAAGACCATTTTAATTTTCAAAAATTATGAAATAAATAATGCTTCCAAATATGATTCAAGCTAATAAAATATATCACACAGCATTTTCATTATAACTGATTAAACTAACAAAAATATTAGAAATAAATGAAAAAGCACTGTTAACAAAATTATAAGTCACTTGTCTAAATACAAACAAAATATGAAAATAATATATTTGTCCTCCATTTTTCTCGTGATAACCTCAAACACTCTGCTTTTCATAGAAATGACTAGGTGGTTAAGTTAAATTTCAGAAATAATTTGCCTTTCTATGACTACCTCCATTTCATGGGTTGATTAAAATGTTTTATTAAATTGTGCGATATAATATACATCTAAGGTTTTCCACGGGGCTAAAGTCTGGACTTGGACATGGCAAAACATTAACTTCTTTTTAAAACAGTACTTGAGTGGATTTAGATGTATGGAAAGAAGCTTAATCCTACTGAAATATACAGTTAGCACCACCTAATAAAGATTCAAACAGTATGAGAGGATGGTATTCCGGTGTTTTCTTCATTCTCATTAATTTTGCATAAGAATTTGATTTTCGACTCTTCCAAACTGTGACATGAAGTTTTTGTTCTGAAACTGGGGCGTTGGGCTATTTGTGGTTTTCTCTTCACTAACCTCGGGGACTTTTTGATAATTTGAATTGTATATAATTATGAACGTGGTTGGGTAATGAAACGTGAATTGGGTAAATTAAATGTAGATAAAAAGTGAAGTGAATTCAATGAAGGATAGCGATGTATATACGAAATAGAACTGAAAGGAAAGAAAAGGAAGATAGAGGATTGCGATAAGCTAACAGATGATTGTAGTTTGGATAGAATCATCGTATTTAATCGTTTGGATTTAAGTGATTCCTAGTTCGAGTAATACGTGTTGAATCTGTGATAAGCAAGAAGTGTGGGAAACTTAACAAGTGATTTAGTAAGCAAAGACTTTTTTTTATTAGTATACAAACTAGGATTAACTACGTTTGATCGAGGGAGAGAGAGATCTTGGATATTCTATGTTAAAAAAGCTAATAAGCTATGTTGTCTTTCTCTTGCGTATCTTCAATTGTAGTCTTGAGCTTATTGACTATTTAATTAGACTTTTAGATCGCGGTAGAGTTAAATAATGAAGGAAATGCATCACAAAACTTCCAAAATGTTACGAGTCGGAAGACCTTTTTTAGTCGATAGTCAAAAAATTTGTAGATCTTCCCGTGCTGTCAAAATCTTTTTTTTTTTTTCCTCCCTTCCAGATCGTTTTATTTTGTTTGAATCATCTTTCCAAATTATGGCATTGTGAATGACAGTTTTAGAACGCTTCATTAACCTAGCTATTTCTCTTTCAGATTTACCAGGTCCTATATAAAATAAAAAATTTCTCATTTCGCTCTCATATAACTTTCTACCCCGCGACATGTTTATATAAATCGTAGATAACACAATCAAGAACTACACCTTTACTTTTTAGGTAATACGGTCATGAAATTCTAACGCATGCTTTTTATAATGATTCTGATAGGAATTATTTGCTAATTTTCTCAGGTGGTCTTATAATTTCTTAACTGACACCTTTATTCCATTTTTAGAAAAATGAGTAAATCTTAGTAAAATTTAGATTATTTTTTAAAGTTGAAATTAGTACGGAAAGCGTTTCCCAATCAATTTTAAATACACTTGTTTAAAATGTCATACTATGTTTTCTTTAGAAATGCATAAATTCGTTAGTGGTCTCATAATTTTTTAACCCACTGTATAATAGTTTAACTAAAATATTTGAAGGATTTTGTTATAGATATATATTGTGCACACATAAATATATATCGTAAATTTTTACCAGTAAGTCTCCTCCTACTTTAATCTTAATTTAAATTTCTTCATTACTCCTGAAAATGCACCGTCCACTAAATTTTTTGTTGACTTATACATATCTTACATTCTAATTGGTTACTTTTTTGAAAAAAACTTTCACTTTTTATTGATAAACTTTTATGTGGTCTTTATTTTACAGTCTTTTCCTTTTTAATGAAGTTCTTTATGTGAAAGAGTTTGGAGGAGGAAGGGGGGAGGCAGCTCAGGTGTCGTCCTGGTCATTTGACCGACTTTCAAAATCACGAGAGCCGTCGCCAACAACCTTTGTGTTGCTTCTAAGTGCAACATTAATAAACCATCAAGTTCTTAAGATTAAATTTCCTTTTATATATATATATATATATATATATATATATATATATATATATATAATATTATTCGTAATCAGAAGATGAAAAATATCTGTACATCCTCTCTAGAATAACTGCTTAACATGGCTCAAAAATGTAGAGAAAGTAATAAAGAAAGAAGACTATTTAGAGAAAAATTATATCTAAAATCCTTACTGCTTATGAAACGCACACGCGCCGACGTTTCTACTAATAAACAGATCGATAGAAGCAGATCAAATCGTTAGGTTGAAGAGAACTCTATTTTTCTTCGAGCACAATTTTTTTTTTCTCGGAGGAATAAGAAGTAAACATGTTTTGAAGTTGTTTTGCAACTATCTTTTGAAAAGAGCTAATTCAATCGGTTGCACTATTTCCGTTCTAAAGTATTTGATTTCGTGTGTATTGACTTTATTTCTTGAATTGCTGAATAAATGGAATCATTAGGCATTAATGTTTTCAACTAAACAAAAATCGCCGTCGTTTTTATTTTTGTTTTTACCGATTAAATAAACCATAAATTGCCCAATTTTACCACATTCATTTTCCCTTTCAATACTATATGTTTGGATGTTCTTCAGAGGTAATAAAAGAGAAGAAATTGGGCAGACATTTAGCGTTTGTTTTTTATTTAATATTACTGATTTACAAGGTTTAAACCTCTTAGAAATATTTATATTTTGTTAGAATTTGTCGAAATAGAAATGCATTAGACTAAAAGGTCGCTTTATTTACAACTTATTGAAAAAGAGATCTCTTGAGTAATTATTAAACTGGAAATTATTTTATCAAATTTAACAATAAACTATGTAATGGAATATTTTATCAAATGAATTATCAGCTCTACAAAAAATATTTTTTTCAAGTTTTATTAAAATGTGTAATTACCTGTTGTGCTATTTTTAATTGGACTCCGAATTAGCTAAATAATTATTTTTCAAATTATTGCTGAAATTATATTTAAATTGTCCAAGATCATTATGATTTACCTACCAATTAAATTACGAAATTATTTCTATACTCGTATTTTTCAGGCAATATTTTCTTATTTGAAAAATACTAATTTGAATACAAATTTTGAATCCCTCCCCCCTTCCCCATCATTGATTTGTTAATATTTTTATTTTAATTATGAACATAATCAGACTTTCTCAGATTACATTTCCTCCTAAATAATTGGAAAAAGCAATGCCGTACTATTAAATGTTTAATCCATTCTATTGTAGTAGATTTACAAAATTTAAGGAAGGATTTTGGCTCAGAAGCTGGAAAAAAAAACATAATTATTGTGAAATACTCAATTTTATGTAAAAGCAGAAGTATTTTTGTTTTACAGAATATTCTCTTTCCCACTTGCCATCAAGGACTTGGAGTATTCCATCAGATTCTGGAGAAAGACTCATTATATCAAGTAACCTATATTCAATTTAATTAACTAAGGTCGAAGTTGCCCTGATATAAAGAGCTTCTTGGCTGGTGATGTTCAAGTCGAGTCACGGATTCGAGTCCTAATTTTTCCTAAGACTAGTCAAGCGTATTAATGGAAGTTGTTGCATGTTAAATATAACTTAGCCTCAAAGTCTACATGTGGCGGTGGTTTTTATGAGTGATGTGCGAGTTCAGGTGTTTACCCTCGTCATTTGACCCTGATTTAAAATTACGAGGTCCATTGCCAATAACCCTTGTGTTACTCAAGTGTGATGTTAATAAAATCAAATACACTTCGAAATGACCCCCGATAACGAAGACGGATTTTAAGTCGTCCAGGATTGCGGGGGATACTAACCTTCTTAGATCTAGATCAACCTTAAATTCAAACCAACCAATTTGTTTAAATATGTTTTCAATAAATCTTTCTGATATTTTGATTGATTTACAGGGAAGTACAATCAAAGGCTTAATGTATTGATATTTCCCCTACAGCGAATGAGTTTTTTTTTTAATTTAAAAATTAAAATGTTGATTTGAGATATTTTAAATAAGGGGTGGGGGCTAAATGTTTTTTTTTTTTATTATTTCAAAAAGTGGGAAAACGAGTATAAAATCTATTGTTATATTCAAAAAATATATATAAAGAATTTCTACCTGTAAGATCTTCATAGAAATAAATCATAATTTTTAAAGAATTTCGATTTTCCTTCTCGAGTCATAACATCATCGATACATTTAGTCGACTTCTTTTAATGGATCTGGTAAAGGTATTTGAGATAAGATTTTATTGTTATTGTAAGTTATTAATGTGCAATTTTGAAATGTATGTATTTCACACCGAAAAACCTCAGAATTTTTTTCTTCTTAGTTTTATAGTAATATTCCAGTGTATACACACACTGGATCATTCCAAAAGAAATTGTGAAAAAAAAAAATTATCATTGAAAGACATAACTAGTAAAAATTTTGAGAGTGATGTTGAATTATTAATAATGGTTATAATTGTGCGCGATTTAATTGGATTTAATTATTAATTAGTTATATGTATAAAACTTTTTAATTTATTATTTAAAAAAATTGAATTCCACGTTATTCCCAATTATAATAAGGAATAGCACAGGAAATCTGTTATATTTACCATTAAATAGCATTGTTATAGGTGTTACTCGTATAAAATAAACTTTTTGAAAATTTTCGGCGATCCCGGGACATTTTAAAATCCCACCCTTGGTCATGTCCTTGTTAAAGACATCTCTTTGGGTATATAATACGTTAATGTTTCTTCAATTTAGTTTTTGTTTTCGTCCTGTTTGGACTTCTCATTATCAGGAACTAAAAATTTTTCTTTTCATTTCAAAAATCAGGAGACATTTTGAGTATTCCCATATAAGAAATTTAATTGTTTGCTATTTTTTAAATTCTGAAAAGCAATTCCCTAGATTTATTTTTTGTTGCAATTCGATCATTGCTTGTCCGTCCCGTCTTTTTATTTCCTTTAAAAAAGAGGATATTTGATCTTGGAGTTCAATATTTTTTTCAGTATTTCTCCAATTATAAAATGCTGCTGTAGAAATACTATCTTTTATATAGAATACAAAAATGCGTTTCCCTTCTGTCTCCTAAAATACCTGTACAGGTAGGTTAGTTCACCCCTCCCGTCCTATCCCCCTAATGGAGGAAGGACTGCTATTTTTTTTCTTCCCCCCCCCCCCGTTATATTTTGTGTTAGAGAAGGGCCTTCAAGCGATGCACAGAAATGACTTGCGCTGATACTTGGTGCATTGCGTAAATGAAGGCACAATTTGTCTTTACTATGGAATCTCCAAAGGTAATTGATGTAAAATTAAAATACTTACGTACACACATACTCACACACAAAAAAAAAAAAAAAAAAAAAAAAATCTCACAGATTTTGCAATAAAATAGCTAGTAAATTCTATTTCGTACAAATGTTTTTGTTCTAAATAAATATTCATTATGATGGTTTTTAGAATACATTGAATGTCTTGTGAAACATTTATCTTCCTGATTTTCTGAGCAGCGTAATATCTGTTTTCATTAACAAGAAATAAATACACAAGGATTTCTTTGAACTTTGTATAGAAATCTAAATCATTTCAAAATTGAAGGGGTATTTTCAAAGATATAACTTTAAACACTAGACAGGATAAAAATGCTTTATTTCTTTAACTTCAGGTGTAACATTTTGCACTTTTAAGAGATTGAAGTACTGGGTCATCTTTATTTTTATAAACATTCTTTTTTTTAAATGTAAATAGAGGTAATTTTTAATTTCCACATTGTACCTTCTTGTTATCAATCAGTTACAATTTAAAGATAGGCATTGATAAATATAAGCAATTTGGAAATAAAATGATTGAAATATTTGTTTTACAAGTAATTTTATTTGTAGTTTAAATGGCTCAATTTGATATACAAAGTAAATAATGAAATTGCAACTTCAAAGAAAAATCAAACTAAATGAGAAAATATAGTGCATCAAATTACTTCTGATAATTTGTTTGTCAGGAAGTAGATATTTATCATATTATAGAATATTTATCATATAAAAATAATTGTTTAGTGATTATTTATTATTCCTGGACGCTTTCAGCTTACGTTATCTGTTCCCGGTTAATGCATTATCTGTTCCCGTTTTTTATATACTTAATCATTTAAATTTATTAATATTTTACATTAAATTTATGATTTGTTTGGAAACATTTTGCAATGCATTAAGAAATTATGAGACCTCTAACGAATGTATGCATTTCTGAAGAAGACATATGCAAATTTTAAATAAGTGTTATCTACGGTTTATATGAACATGTCGCGGGGTAGAGAGTTATATGAGAGCGAAGTGAAGAGATGTTTATTTTATATTGGACCTGTGTGGTAAATCTGAAAGAGAAATAGCTAGGTTAATGAAGTGTTCTAAAACTACCATTCACAATGTCATAATTTATAAATATGATTCAAATAAAATAAAACGTAAGGGAAAAAAAAAAGATTTTGACAGCATAGGGCGATTTCCAAATTTTTCGACTATCAACTAAAAAAGGTCTTTCGACTAACATTTTGGATCGTTCAATCAAAAAAAAAAAACTTCGCATGTCACAGTTAGGGAGTGTCTTAAATCAAATACTAATTCAAAAATTTATGAAAATGAAAAAAACATCGAAATTATTAAAACATAATCGAAATGAAAAATGGTCGTGTCAATGAACAATGATAGGAAACAAATTATATTTCCTAAAGAATAGAAATTCAATTTTGACGCTCCCTATGGCTACAAACACTATTGGCATGAACTTGAGGAAGGAACCGAATGAATGTTTCTGTTCAAAAAATGAGAGAAAGATCAGTTAATGGTTTGGGTGGCCTTTAGTCATGATTGAGTGTAAAATTTACAGCGAATTTCAGAACGTATGGATTGTACACAAAAACGAGTTATGCTATGTGATAATCTCATACCATTTGGGCCGTTATTGGATAAGGCTAACTGGAGATTTCGGCAGGACAGTGCTTCTTGCCATACGTCTAAATCCACTCAGGTATGGTTTAAAAAAAAATAGAAAGTCACTTTTTCCCGTGATCATTTCCAGGCTTAAACCCCGTGAAAAACATTAGAGGTATATTACGTCGCAAAACTTAAGCAATTTTCATCAGGTTATAAACTGGAGGTACTCATAAAATGGACATTATTTCTGAAATTTAACTTAACCACCTCGCTCATTGAAAAACAGAGTGTTTGAGATTTTCTGGAAAAATGGAGGACAAATATCTTAATTTTCATACTTTTTGCTTTTGTTTTTAGACAAGTAGTCGAATAATTTTGCTAAGTGATTTTTCATTTATCTCTAATATTTTTGTTAACTTAATCAGTTATTGCATTATACAAAATTGTTGAAACTTAATTATAATAAATATGTTGGCCGAATTATTAATGAGTTTATTATTTTATTTAATGAGTTTAAATTATGTTTGGATCCTTTTTTTTTATCTCATAATTTTTAAATTTAAAATGGTCTTATAATTTCTCAATGGGTTGTAATACTAATTATTTTTCTTAATTAGGAGAAATAACTTAGCTGTATTATAGATGGGAAACTGATAAAACTAAAGTTTCATACTCAATAGAATTTAATATCATTTTTGCTAATAATGATTAGCAAATTCGTAAAATTGAAATTTAAATTATTTTAATTTTTGACTTCTTTTTCCCTTTGGAAGAAAGAAAAAAAAAAAAAAAAAAAAAAACATCAGATACGGAAACATTGTCGGTCTCGCAACATTTTCTCGAAGACATGTCTAGGCGCTATCATAATGATTACTTACACTTTCATCGAATTGTTCTATGTTAAAACCACTCTTTCATTCACGTCACAAAGTTTCTGTCCTTCAATCTTCTATAATTCACCGTCAGTGACCGGAGGGTTGCTCTTTTTTTTTTTTTTTTTTCCTCTTGTATTCGCCGTATGCAGATAATAGAAAAATAAAATACAAAAAATACTTAATGGTTTCAAAGACAAAGGAATTTGCTTGCAAGATTATTCAAAGATACAACCTTTGTAATATATCAAGGGGAAAGGGTTAAACATAGCTGTTATTTCTCTGAGAGAAATGGTATTAACTAGTAAATCACTGAAATCTGTTAATAGTTTAATGCGACAAACTATTAGCAGTCTTTTCGAGAGAAACATTTTTCACTTCCCACATGTTGCGAAATATTTTGTAATTCATTCACGATTTATTTGTCCGATTTTAGATAAAGAGATGAAATGCTTCCCCTCTCTTATGAGTCATTGCAAATTTGTGTGACTGGCATATGATTGTGCATTTTATCCCACAGACAAGGGACTTGTCAAGCTTGATTAGAGCATATTTGCACGAATGTTACTGATAGAAGTAGTATTTTTTGAAAATATGTCGAATTTCATCCAGATGTAATTCTTAACAGGATTTAAGTTGAGGTAATTTATTAAATGCATTATTTATTCGCTGCCATACAAGGATCTGAATGAATTTTTTTTATCCTACTGCACCTTTGGAATATCGTTTTCATATATATCTGCTGCTTAATTTTAATTTAATAACGTACGTGTCTCGCTTTTCAGTTGTTGCTGTTATCCCATTGGTCTAATAATTTGCCGAATGATGTTGTAAGGGAATATTTTTTTTAAATTCTTTCAATCCAATAACATGCCTTTCCGAAATGTGTTGTGAAAGCAATTATCGCTGTTGTTTACATTGTAAAATGTAGAAGTTTTCTATCTAATGAATTAATTTTGCTGCAGGATAATTATTGAACGTGTCCCCCATTAAGAAAACCTAATCTGAAATGGAATAACCTTTTTGGTGAATTTAGCTGTGTTTTAAATTAAAATTTTGATATTTAACTACAAATCATCATAAAAATGCCTTCGCGCTCTATTTTACTCAATTTTTTTTAATCATGTATTGATAATAATAAAACATACAGTATAAAACGACCAATTTACAATCCTCACTAAATAGAGGGGGGGAAAAACTGTAGCTGTAAAATGTTTAAAAGCACGCACACACACACACACACACACACACACACACGTGTGTGTGTGCTTACATTTCATCGTTATATATTAATTTACCGAATAATGATAACATAATTCACTATCTTTTAATTATTCTAAATTAAGAAAAAACTAAGTAAATGTACATTCTTGCCTCATGTCGAGAAAAGAAAGAAATTACTTCATCAAATTAGACTTATAAAGACAGGAATTAGAGAGGGGAGAAACTCGAAATGAATTGTGCTAAAATGCTTAAAATTTCCGTTGTTGAGGCTTTCGGTTTACAATATGAATATATACAGACTATAGTACACCGTAATATAAGTTAAAGAAATTGAAGGTTTTATGATTTTCAGTTAACAAAAAAATTATTTTAAATCATTTTAAAATTCGCATGACTGGATTTCATTAATGCAAAATCTTTTGCCACTAGTCCATTATCCGCGGTGGCCTAGTGGGCATGGTCGCGAATTCGCGGTCGGTGGTTTTCGTGGAATCTTGAGTTACAGCCCTAAATACCCGCCTTGCAGCCCTGTGCCGATGCACATTAAATCTGTCGTGGCTGTAATTCCCCCCAGAGGCATGGTGTGGAAATTAAGAGAGGGAGGTACCAGCTCAGGTGTCGTCCTCGTCACTTGACCGGGGTTCAAAGTTACGGGGTCCGTCGCCAACAGCCCTCGTGTTGCTTCTCAGTGTGACATTAATGAATATTGACTCACTATGCTTTACATCTGAGGTCTTCAAACTGGGTTTCCTGAAACTTTGACACGGGTTCCGCAAGTGATCACTATTTGTTTAATCAAAACGCCAACATTTTAGTAGAATTTTAATTTCTATAAAAGATCGAATCCTTAAAGACAGTTAATTTTCTTCTAAAAATAAATATAAATAAATATTTCATGGATAAAATCTTAAATTTCGTAAAATTCGCATTTAGAGTATTATTGCATAGCATTTATTTTACAAAACTGAAAAAACCCTATTAGCAACCTTATCATTATTGAGATTTTTGTGGTAAAATAAAGATGCATTAATAATTTTGTAAATTTGAGTTGGATAAAGTTTTAATATTCTTTAATCAAGGGGTACCTTAAAGAAAATGGTATATTCAAAGTGTTCCCCGAAGTGTAAATGGTTGAATACCACTGCTCTATAACATTGTGTAGCTCCTGTGCAGTAGTATAAATTGAAAACAAAACTAGCAAATTTACAGCTTTATTTTTTTGTCTTGTTTATCTGAAATCTATAAATAACAAGAATAGTGCTTTCATCAAGACACTGAAGTGACTGCTGAGGTATGTCAGAATCGTGAGAATATTAATAAGAAACAACTGGTTTAGTACGGAAATTTCTAAAGCATTTTTTAACTAAAAAAATGGGAAAAAATTGCTTTCTCGTTCTCTTTTATTGACTTTTTTTTTTTCAAATTTTATTGATAAGAATATTTGCTATAATAATTCGATTGATCTCTTTAACCACATTAATTGTATAATTGATAAGTAGAGCTGGATATGGGTAAAAGTATAAAGTTTTTTTCGTAGTGTAGCAAAAATTCCGGACTAAAAAAATAACTAGATTTCAATAGTTTGAATTTGGTAAATTTTAAAAGAAATGAGCCTTGCCTGCATCCTTTTGTTCGAAGATTTAAAACCTTGTTTAAAATTTGTCTAAAATTGTTATAATTCTAGTTAATTTCGTATACATTGGAATATAGTTAATTTGTATTGTATGATATTGTAACTTGTTTCTCTGAATATGAGAAAAATATTCTTATCTATGCAATGAACCTCTTCTATCTTTTAAGGGGTGAAAATTTAAATCACATCTGCGCTCAGATGGTGAGAAACATTTAGATGGAATTGACATTTCGAATTGTAGTTCAGTGTATCTTTTTCTAAGTCTAATAGCATTTTAAGTGTGAGAAGCTGTAGTAATTGCAGTTGTAATAGTGCATTTGATATTTTTTTATGAGTTTCAAATAAATAGCAATTATTTTTAATGGTTACCTTTCTTTATCTCACTGTTTTCCTATTCTTTTTAAATCAGATTCCCAAATATATTGAAATCTTGGGAGTTGGAGCACTTTTTGGGTATAATTTTGATTATACATTTAAAAGCGGCTATAACTGCTTTTCCGTTTATTTTTTAATGTTGAATTTCGATGCTAACTGAACCTATTACGTACTGATTTTGAAACAGAATGATATATTACTTTATTTAAAATTATATATATATATATATTTCATAAGTTCTGGTATTCCAAGAGGCATAAATAATACAATGGATTCTTTTCTAAAATTCGATTCGTTAGAACATATTTTTATTTTAGTGATTGCGCTATTTGTTTTAATTTAGTTTAATATGAGCTCATTTGACGATATTTTTTAAAAGATCTGTGAAAAATTTCCCTTTGAAAATATAGATTATTGGCCCAATAATAAGTTGTGGCTTTTGTCATAGAACTTATAATAGTAGAATAAAATAGGAACTATTGTATTGTGAAATTATTAGAAATGTTAATTACACAGTTTATTTCTTTAGTCTTACAGAACTAATTTTTTTAAAAATTAGTTTTAATAATTACTACAAATAACGACAGAGTCTTTGAAATAAACGTGTTCGTTTCTATAGAGGATTGCAATTTAAACGGAACAGATTGGAATTTGCGAATTTTCTGTAATTTTTAACTTAATTTTAGGATTAAATATTATCTTCTTCATCCAAAAGCATGTTATTTCTACAGAATTGAATATCAGCATTAAATATTTCCCCCTTTTATTCATTTGTTTTGGTTATAAAAAATATTGTTTTACTTTGCAATATAACGCAAATGGCAATGACATGTTTGTTTGGCCCATTTTTGCATCTACAAAAACCAAAGAATCACACTTTTTTAAAAAATTTATTTATACAAGACAAATTAAATATATTTTTAAAAAGTTTTTATTAGACTGAAATGTTTCTTTAAAAACTGATAATATTGATTCATTCCTTCTTCCTTTTACATCAATGTTAACCTCTTTTCGTTCCATAATTATTGAGCTGTTTTACACATTTTTGTCTCGGATTGGAGCGATTAGCAGGTTTGTGTTAAGTGTTTTTTACTTGACCGAATTTCAAAGAATATTTAAATATGTAAAGCACAGATCGCTGAAAATATATGCATTGGGAGAAGGTTTATGAAGATAAGATTAATAGATAAATTTATAATCAGTCATTAAAAAGATATAGTAACTGTGGGAAAGCATAAAGAAACTAGACTTGGAACTATGCGTATTTAGCAATGACAAAGAATCTCGCCTAACTGCCTGCAGATTATGGAGGAATGTCCGATTAATACAATCTGCACACGTCTGTTTGCACTACTAAGAACTCTTGTTTGTCTTAAAGTGAATCCAGTGCCAGGTAGAATGGTGTTCACTGTTCTCAGCTTAAAATTGTTTTTGTATGGGATGTTTAAATGAAGGATAAAAGGAATTGGAACGAAGAATTTCATCGCCTTTCTGCCATTCAACTAATTATAATCAAATTGAATTGTTTTAATGACATCCGAACTTAGACGTACTATTTTTAAGAAAGGCTTCTTTGTTTTCAAAATGTGGGGAAACAGATCAGTCACCATAGTTTTCCTATAGCTCACGATCCGGAAACTTGTCAGCATCATTTTCTTTCTAGATGACGAAGGAGCGTTGGGATGTCGGCATTTATTATTTTTTTTAAGGGGATCGCGGATGTCTTAACGTTCTGCTTTGTTGGGTGCTCGACGCAATGCGCATGCGCGGGTGATTGTCACGGCGGTTATCGCACAATTATTATTGCGGTGGGAATGTCGACTTTTGTCTGATTGCGATTATATCGTCACGGGTGACTACCGTCTCAAAAAGCATTGTCCTTTCAACGCTCGGCGAACTGGAAGCAATGTTGCACTTTCTTTGCACATCTTTGTGTGATCCCTTTCATTGTTTTGTTTGAGCCGCAGCATGGCTACTGCTTATGTGTCTTACCGGAATTTATTACCACCCGATGGACTACCTCCAAAAGTAAGCAAATAGTATTTCCACATTTGTTATTTAGCTACAATAAGGTTTTTGTTTACTGGGTATCTTTTCTTAATCGCTTCTCCGAGATTTCGGCAACTTCTGAAGCTGTAATTGAAACGAAACTCTGCCTCGAAGTTGCCTTGAACTTTTCACATAGTCTCTCTTGTTTTGATTTTAAAAAAATACTTTGGTTCGCATTGCTTTATGGATCACCGGCTAATTTTTTAACAAAACCTTCATTTGCTCTATGCATATAAATAAATTTCTGTAAATCATATTCATGTTTTTGATTATATTTTTACAACGTTTTTATGTATTTCACTTGGTGTGTGTGTATCAGTGTGTCATCAAAAATTTTCGATCATTAATTTAACCAACTTTCCATCAAGCTAGAGCTCTGAAACTTTGGGAATCGTTCTTACTCGCCTAACAGTGCAATATTTAGACATTTGAGACAAGTTTTAACTAATATTTCAATTTTTTTTTTTTTTTTTTTTTTTGGCTTCATCAGCCCTAGGATCGATAAATCCTTCGGGATCAAGGCTGGCATGGCGAATAAATGCCAACCTTTGTTGTTGTCTTGCTCACATCGGCCTGAAAAAAATATGAAATAAAATTATAAGTAAAATAATGTTTACGATTAGACCTGGTAATCCAAAAATATTTGGGAACTAAAAAGGAAATGCTTGTATGTGTTGTAAAAAATTTCAATAAAAAATATTCAATAAATGATTGATTAAATTGAAATTATAATTAAATTTTTTTATGTGTTTATCATGTGTTCGTTTTGAATTTAGTGTATAATAATTAATAAACTTTGTCATCATATAAAACGTTGGTTTTTTTTATCTCGAATTATTCACTGATATAATGCCATTGAATTTACACTAAAGGGTATGTATAGGTAGTCTTGTTAAGACTCGCACAAAATGAGAAAACAGTCATTATGTTTAATGCCCTGTCGGACTACTTTTACAATGAAATAGAATGAATTTTTAGGTATAAACGAAAGTAAGGAGAAAAAGATATATGATATTGTGATTTGAGCAAATACTGTGAAATGGTTTCTCCTGAAATGTGTGTTATCATTCGATTTTTTTCTTACATAAATACAATTTTTAGTAAATCATCACCGCTCTTCGAAGCTTTCTTGAAAGTTTGTATGCTTATAACAAAACTATAAAACATTTTGCAGATTACGTTTTGTCATTATCTTTCCTTTTAACAATTAGTTTGATAATGTATATCCCTTGAAGATCCTTTAATACAAGTCTAAGTAACACACCGATGCACTATACAACTTATTTTAATTGATTATCCAGCGTTTCATAGTCACCGCTCCTCCTTTTTGAAGTCATCTCTTGTAAACTCGCCTGGCTTAGTTGGCAGGAAAAAACCCACCGAAAATTCATTTGCTTTTATTTTTTTAATGTAAAATTGGCTTTTTATATCATGTATAAGATTTTAACTCAGGCTGCTTTATGTTTTATCTATCATTCTATCTCGATGTAATTTTAAAAACTCTTGTCATGTTTTAAACAAATGTTTGGCGCAGCTTAGACAAATTTGGCTCTGGCGCCGTGAATCCACACTGTCACTCACTCGCTGAGTTATGCATTTTGTAAGCAGTTTCTGAAAAATATTTTTACTATTAACTGTGTTTGCCAAATATTTTTGACATTTGATTTAAAATATCAAATAAGTGACAAAAGCGTGATCTTCATAATAAAAAGAGGAAATAAACGGTACTGTTGTACACAAAAAAATTACAATTTTATTTCGGAGTTTTTATGCTTGCATAAAACTTTTTAACAAATCTGTTAAAAAGAAAGCGTATTTCAGTGTTGTGAATTTTGGTAAAAAATACAATGTTCTGAATCTATCTCCAATTATATTGTCTTAGAATTCTGTTTCTTCAAAATGATAATAAAACATCAAGTTTCTATTTATCAGATTTCTGCATGTCGAATTATACAGTACTGAAAATTTCCCCTGAGTTATTTAACTTTGTTTAAAACCCTAACAGAGATGTGTGTTTCGATATCTTTAAGTAAAAACTTATTAGTGTTCGTGCATTAAGTATAATATATATTTAGAATATATTGTGGCCGCAGTAACCTTGCGATCATGGTCACTAGCGGTTTTCATCGAGTCGTGGGTTCGAGCCCTGATGCCACTAAAGACCCACCATGTAGTGGGACTGATTCACTTTAAAACTGTCGTGGCCCCAAATCCTCCCGTTGGCGTAGTGTGGAAGTCATTAGAAGGGATAACCAGCTCATGTGTCGTCCTCGCACTTGACCGAGGTTCAAAATTACGAGATACATCACCAATAGCACTAATGTTGCTTCTTATTGCGACGTTAATAAACAGTAGCAATCATAATTTAGAATTATTGTAATCGTATGGTGTGGCAATAAAGATATCTTGATTGGACCTTATTAAATTGGAAGTTATCCTTTATCATGACAATTTGCGGAAGCCTATATTTATATAAAATTATTTAAATTAGATTTTAGTTTTTAGGATCTAACTTATTAAATAAAAAAAAAAAAAATGTTATTTTTTTTTTTTTTTTTACTTTTTTTATTTCTCACTTTCTCGTACAGTGTTTATTTATTTCTGATCAACTATTTTTTCCATTTGTGAAAGTCTCAAGTTGGACACCACTCCCGTGAGAAAGAAAATAGTCATATTCATGAGATCATTGCTACTTTGATATAGAATTTTAATCATTCAAAATAGTAAAAAGCCCCGTTTACTTTTTGATGTCAATTTGTTTATTGTTCACAAAAAATGCATTTAAAATATATGCACAGATCATTTTAATAAATTTTCTCCAATAAAAAAAATAGGATTTTTAAAATGACTTGTTTTAAAAGTATTTAAAATCACAAGCTGGTGCTTATGTCAGGAAACAGGTAACTATCGTGATCCCTCCTTCATAAAAAGTGTATCATGTATATAAAACCATCTGTCGATTTGTGTGTGTGTAGAATGAACCAAGAGGCACCCATCCGCATAGGAAATGGTTGAATTGTAGGACTTGACGTGCTCATTCCCCCTTGTTAGTCGACCGATTGCCGGAGTGCCATTATGTATGATTGAAAGGATTGTGTAGTTACAAAAAAAAAAGAAAAAAAAAAAAAAAAAAAAAAGTAAAAAAAGAAAGAAAGAAAGCAGCGCAGATGATTAACAATGCAGATGGTGCTATAATACACTTATAAGCAGATCTTTTGTTCGCTAATATTGGTAATATTCAAACTATTTAGTAATATTGAAATTCCGTTATTTTTATGATCCTTTTATTGAGTGTAGTCGCTCTCTCTTAAGATATATAATTTGCATATAATATTTCCTTAACAGTATTTTTGAAGGAAATCTGCCCTCAGATGGCTTACCTTTTCAAAGGTTGGTTCAGGCATTATGACTCCCGAAACATTCTAAGGATCTTTCTCTTCCCCATGGAGTTTACTTTCTTTGGTAAACACGGGTGATGCGACCCGGGATACCCTAGCGATCTTTCTCTATTTTCGACCCTCCTTTTTGTCAATCTTGAACTTTTTTTTTTTTTTTTTTTTTAAAAATATTGTTTGGAGCAGCATTACCACATCTGGTTCTTGATCCAAGGAACTCGCCCTGAATGAAATCTCTTGCAGGTTTTGTTATTTTTGAATGAAAACCAGGATAGCGTATTTTAGATGACGTGTGGGAAATTTGTTCCTAACAGTTTTGTATGTAAGTGTGCGTACTGAGATCGATCTTTCACACACACACAGCATTTTGGATAGTATGAAATTGATATTACGTTAATACTATTTAACATATTAGCATTAAAAATAAGTGCTTACCTGTATTAGATGCTTGTCTTCACCTTTCTTAATAATTATTGAATTAAATGCTAATAATATAATCTTTCTGTTGGAGAGATAACTATTAAAATTCAAATAATTAAATCTTAGTTATGAAAATACTTGTGTCTTATAGTTGATGGCAAGAATAGGATCGGTTGGTTAGTTTTAAATTTTGGCACTGTATCCTCATTGGATATATTGTTCCAAGCACAAGGTCAAGAGAGTACAAAAGGTTTTTCAAGTTAAAACAATTTAAAATTGAAGATCAAGATAGAGAACAAAATAAAATTTTGTAAAATTATATGTATGCGGTAAAACCTATGTCATTCAAAAATGGAAATAAATTTGGTTGGGGATTTTCCCTAACCAAGTCAATTAAAGAAAGTGTAATGAAGTGTATTTAACAAGTATAGTACGTAACAAGTGTAGGTAACAAGAGTAGTAAAACTGCCCGCTCTTACAATTATAAATGTGCTGAAAATACAACATTTGTATATTTTTAATATGAATTTATAATCGGTATGATGCAATGAACAAATAAACTTACACTTTGTTGTCTTATTGAATTTTGGATGTTTAAAAATGAAGTTTCATACTGTATTACTCTTCTAGCAACTAAAAAAGTGAAAGAAAAAAAGAATAAAATTTCAGTTTTATGTTTAAATTGATCATCGTTTAAAAAGTAAAATTCACTTTTACAATAATTTTACATTCTGAATTACGTCAGGTTTGTTTGTGATGTTTTGCTTTTTGTTCACTTGCTTTTGAGTATTTTGTATTCCTTTTTCTTAAACTTTATCTTTTTCTTTCACGATGGGTAATCTAAAATCAATTTTTGTTTTGAATATACATATTTATGAGGTTTCGTCAGGTATTCAGCATTACTGGTTACATCATATGATAAAAAATGCAGCGCAAGCCCGTGGAGAAGAAAGGTGAAACATTAATACAAAATTATAGTGTTTACCTACACGAAAATGCGATTAATTTGTTTCTCTTTGTCCTAGTTTTAATATCCTTTTATAAAAATAGGTTTCTACGTCATTAATCATTTCTATGAACTGTGTCGATTAAATTGTAGTTCGTCTAGCTACTTCTTAGCTCATCGCAAAAATGCTGTCCAACTTCACGCTATCCCCGAGCTCCACAAATCTTGCTGCATGAAAAAACAAAAGAAACAGAAATAAAATAGTGTAGGAGATAAGATGAAAAATATGTAATTTAAATAGCAAAATTAAGAGCATATTGTGATCAATTGTGTTTTAGGCAAAGAGATATATATCTGAGCGGGAAGAAACTCTTCCATATTATGTTTTGTAAGACTTCTTATCATGTGGTCGCATGTGGCCTAATTCTCAACCTATTTCCTCAAGTTATTCGAAAACTTTTCTACCCTAGGAATCAATCTGTTATTTAAAAAGATGCGATCTGATTTGCTGATAGGATGCGTTTTTTGTTTTCGTGCCTCTTCCTTTGATGGATCACGCCCAGCTTACAACTTCGAATGACACGATTATTAAAAAAAAAAAAGGCCAAGAAAAAGACGTTTAGTAAACTATTAGACCGTACAAAATGATTTCCCCCCCTTAACACTACTTTATATGTATTGTTAATCAAATCTCTAAAATTGTATCCAAAAAACGAAAACAAAAAAAAACTTGTTTTTGTAACTGTCTGAATTTAGATAATTTCATTATCAATCTTTATTCAACTTATAATAAATTCATTTTTTTTTTCTTGTATAATGTTCGTTAGATCTGTAAATTTTACTTTTATTTGCATTTTCTTCTGTATTTAAGTTTGAAGAGTTATTTTGAAATTCTATAGTTTAGACTAATTCACAAAAAAGAACAATTTTTGAATACAGAATTGATGTTGAAAATATTATAAATTCAGAGTCTTTAAAAATGCTTAGCAAAACTTATTTTATACAAAAAAAAAGAAAAAACTGCTTATTCCTAATATCTTAAATTCGCTTATTAACTGTAAAAATAGTAAAATGTGGAACTGGAGTTCTACCAATATTTTTAAATTTTAAAACCAGTTTCTTTAAATTCAAAACACACATGTTGATTGTTAACGTTAAGAAGATTGTAGACATTCATTTCTTATTTAATTTCTAAAATAAAGCAGGTCGTTTGAAAATACACGTACACCTTTAATATGCTTTGTTAAAAAAAAATCAAAGAACTAAGCGAACGCGTGAGAATAAAAATTTGCTTAAGATTTGGACCATTTTTTAAAATAGACTTGAAATGAAGATACC
>BMAW01003790.1:157722-181563 GCA_019974015.1 Nephila pilipes
CAAGCTACTTCTCTCATTAGGTATTTCCTTAATATTCCTTTCTTATTAGGTATTTCTCTTATTAGGTATTTTCTTGTATTTTTTAATACTTTTTTTAATTTGTAAATTTACTGAGCCTATTCTTTCTGATGCTTGCTGAGCTTCGATTAAAAAAAAAATTAATAAGATAAAAAATTAAATTAGATAAAAATTATAAACTTCAAATATTTATTTAATTATATATAGAAACAAAAACTCAAACTGAAAGGATATCTTGATTAAAAAAAAAATTATCGCTTCAATCTGATCTATATAACTGATAAGTTTTTTTATGGCTTAAAGCTCTATTTACTTGAGTAGAGGTATCGAAATTGGTAAAGTGAATAAAATTATATCAGTTTGATTTAATGCATCTGTGTTAAACAGCTCCCTGTTCCTCACTTCAATCAATAAAGTCTATCTTTAATACCTCTTAAAATCGTCTTTCTGGCAATTGTCATGAATACTTGAACTTCTGTTGACATATTTCAGCAAGGTCTTTGAACGAAGAATTGTTTTAATATGATGACGAAGCGCTCGTTAGAGCGCAAGATGCCTCTGGGAGACACGCTTAACTTAACCTTAGGCATCATGCAGTGAAAAAGGATGCCAATGGTAGTGTGTCTTAGTTATAACTTTATCGGTTTTTCCCTCGCGGAAATATTTCGATGCTTGACTTAAAGCCCAATTTAATGGGTTCCATGTGTAACTGAATTTTTTTAGCTTCCCTTGTCAGATATATATATATATTTTTCTTTCATATTTATTAGTAAACACACATTCTTCCGTTACATATCATATTCTACTTTTTATGTTATATTTCTGTGTGCTGGAGGTAAAGGCCACTACTTGTACGTCCATTTTTGAAATTTCACAACTTAAATGTCTTATTGTGTTTCTTTATTTGCAGCTTGTGTGTTAGTGAATATTTTTCAATAAACCCTTGTTCATTTTATTCTTGTGTTGATTTTTAAATTATAATACTTTTTTCAGGCCTTATTACCTTTTAATAACTTTATACTGATTACTATTTTTTTAAAAAAAATGTACATAGTTCCCTTTACCTCCGGCATATAGATTTTATTTCTTGTTAAAAGGTACCTAGATAATTTATTTTTATTTTCTGTTAGCTACTCGGTTGAAAGTCTTTGACATTTTTAGGTATATTAATCAAGAAAAGGACTAGATGTATTTAATTTTTTTATTAAGATGTTTTTGATTTTTAAGTAAAATGGTGAGAGATTTGTAAAATTGTTTTTCATTGATTTACGTTTACTGTGTTGTAAATTTCAATTCTCGAATTTCAAACGAATTCGAATTAATACTGTCAAACTCCAACTCCATATTTTATTTGGTGAACCAATTTCTTCAGTTTTGCATTATTTCATTCCTTTTTTTTTTTTAATTTGTACAGTACAGTGCTTTGAAAAAAAATGTTTATCTTTGTTATCCTCATTTGCAGTCAATCTCAAATCCTACGATGTATTTTGTTATTTGGAACATATAGTATTCTTTTGAATAGAAAAATGGAATTTTTAGAAAAGAATATCACATCATAGCTGGCTTACGAGGTCCGTTGCCAATAGCCCTTGTGTTGCTTCTAGTGCGACATTAAAAAACCAATCAATCATAGATGGCATCAATTTTAGCATGCTTTCAACAACAACAACAAAAAACTTGCATCTTTTAAGCTTTGATCAAACTTATTAGAGTGACTTTTTTTATAGGTAAAATTTATTAATTTCAAATTTTAAGAAATTTGCATGGTTGATATTTTTTTTTCCATTCATTTTTATACTTTTTGATGAGCAGAGAATGAAAATACATAAGTTTAGATTTTCGAATTAATTCGAAATCACGTAATTTGAATGGATATGTTTTCTGGAATTGATTATCGTAAGCTAATAAATTCATTCATTACTTATGATTATTTGAGAAAGTATAAATTAGAAACCATTATAAATCGTACCGCTTTTTAATGATTTGCTTAGCCAACTGTATTATTATTTTTTAAATATTGAAATCGGTGTCTTCTACTTGTTGGCAACGTAATAATAATATAAAAAAAAAGCGTAACAAATTTTAAAACTGTTTCATGCAATAAAAATAAGCAGGGAATTTTTCTCTTTATTTGTACCTCTAACTTTATATTTGTGTACATTAAAGTATTGAATATTTTGTATCCACTATCTTTTTTACATCTTCAAATTAAATTCTAAAAATATTCTTGCATCTTTTTACAGAGTAAGTAAGCTAAATATCAAGTAATCACAACGAAAAAGGGACACATATGAAATGATTTGATTTTCTATGAGGAAAATAAAAAAAAAAAAAACTAAGTTTAATTTTGTTAAGATTTAAAAGACTTTTTTTTATTGATTTCGTGAAATTAATTAAAAAGTGAGTGTTTCTTTTGTCTTTGATAATTTTTTTTGCATATGTATTAATGAATCCGAATATATATATATATGTAATTGGAAAACTTTTTTTTCTTTTTCCAAAAATTCCATCGATTGAAATTTAACATACATATTTCGTTCATTATTTTTCATTATACGCCGAAAACAAAATAGTGATATCAAAATGCTTACGATTAATAATTTTATGATTCAAAATATGTATAAAATCTTCTTCCTTATAAATTTAATGTAATTCAATGAAATAAAAATAGCCCCTGTCGCCTTTCTAGAAAATTCTGTGCCTCATTAGAATCGACAAAAACAAATTTCAATAAGAAATTCAACAAGGCTTTTAAAATCAGGAAAAGAGATTTGAACAGATATTGAAATTCTTTTTATCTTTAGAATTTTAAGAGATACAAATTCCATTTTACTTCTTTGAAAAATATTGAAACTTACCAATAATAAAAAATTTAATTATTTTAAAAATTTATTATTTTTTCATCCCGCAGTTTTTCACGCCATTATTCATTTCCTAACTGAATGTAATTTAATTTCTGTAATATCTCGTTTCAATTTTATGCTGTATTGATATTAATACAGGCTCATTTTATGACCCTTCTGAGAATTCAAATAATTTTTGTTGACTCTTTATTGTCAGTGACTTGTACAAGTCATATGTTATTTAGAGAGATTTTTTTAAATATTGGTTTAGGAAGTTCACATTTATAATATTTTTATCAGGTTTCTTTTAAAATTCCTTTAAAATTTTTTTTATACATTTAATATCTGCAATATCCAAAAATATATTAAATTGAAAGTATAGAAACCTTTTTTCTTGATTTGTAGAGGGGGGAAACTTACTTTCATAAACTAATTAAAAAGCTGTAGAGTTTTTATTGAATTTATATTTTTACTAGACTTTTTCTCTAATGTAGAATTTTCACCAAGAATTAATCGAAAAATTGTAATTGACTTAATATTTCTTTGATTAGTGAGTTTTCAAATCTTATTTTTCATGTCAAGAACACTCTAATTAAAAAAATTTGTCTTTTCGTTCTTGTTATACGACGGGGTATTTTCAAGTAACTGGTATTTTCTCATTTTTATGGTTCAGAGAATTTGCAAACGAAATTACATTGTACTGTAGTTCTGATACGCCTGTCGAGAAAATTACTGTTTACCAAACTTACTTTCTTTGCGCTGAGATCTGTTTTGAGAGAAATTGTTATTTTATTTTTGTCACCATTGTTATTTTAATATTAATGGTTCATTTAATTTTAGTTGTTCTTTACTTTTTTTCCATGTCAAATTTTGAAACATCGTATTCTTCTTATGTCAATATGTTTTCTTGTTACATCTTCAAAGCAAATAAAAAAAAAATTCAACAATTTAACAAGGTGTCCAAGATTTGAAGGGAGAAAAGAATAAATTTCGATTTTACTCACCCCTTCCTTACAATTAATAATAAAATCATTAATATTTTGAATACATTTTGCGTCATCTCATTTTTTTTGGTCTGATGTAATTATTTACATGATTAAACTGAAATTTATATCGTTCTGTTTTTCTCCTTCCCTTATAAAATAGAGGCGCAATACAAACTCATCATATTTCTATTACAAATTTCATCTCAAGATCCACTTCTGTTTCATCGATATACTCGAATCGTCCTTTTAACTGATTTATCTTCAGTTAAGCCTCATTTGATTTATAAAGGCAAGAAATCATTTTAGTAAGTTACTGTATTGGGATTTTCTTTAGACTGTTTTTGTATGTTTGTTGCCGAGTAAACTGAAAATAATTAACGCTTTTAAGACTAACTGCATAGAGTGAAAATTGAGAAATGGTAATATTTTATCAAAATTTTGTTTTAAAATCAAAGATATTTCTAGCCTATTCTCTCTCTTGTATTTTAAAAAAATATTTTTAGGTAACCAACAAATGAGAAAATGGATTTTGAAAGCAGTAGGGAACTGAAAAATAATCTCTTGAAATGCTTTTGTAAATGTATAGTCGATGTCTTTACCAAAAGAATGTATTTCGAAATAAGTTTTTGCATTTTTCGTTGTTCTGAATGGAAGAAATTGGATACACTATTGAATTTTTAAAATTGTAGAGACTAATGATTTAAGAATCATTGGGGGTGGGATATATATAATATAGTCCTCGTTTTATGAAGAATTGTTTTCGTATTATTTTGCATGATCAAGTTTCAGTGCATGCAAGTGTCTTGCGCCATTATTGAATACTGATCTTGTTGATTCGGATTTAAATGTTTAAGTTTTAGTTTGGTTTTTATGAAGATTATTAAATTTTCCTGATCCAATATTATGTTGCAATTGAAAACAAAATGTATTCCTCTAAACCGTAAAGTTCTTGAATGAGGTGCAGGCTTTAATTGTTGAAGTATCAATTTTGCTGATATTTATTTTAAAGAGGAATTATTTAATCAATCTAATTGTTTTTTTTAATTTGTTATAACTCCCCCCCTTTCCCCCTCGTTTAAAGAGGTTTAAAAAGTCATTTAAATGACAATATCAGATTTGATTAGCCCGCACGGACTAATAACTTACGGATTGCTGGGAAATATTACACTTGGTTTTTATTCTATTGGGGTATATTATAATCAGTCAGATCAAAATAAATGGTAAAAGTTGAAACATTTTACCTTTCATTAGGAATTTGAACATAAAATTTAAGTCAATTCAGTTAGGTTTCATGGAAAACCGCATAATTTTTTTAAGCTCCTTTTTTTGATTTATACTTAAAATTATTTTAAAGCTCAATATTCGGTTAAAAATATGTAATCTTATTCAAAATTATTTTTTTTTTTAAAAAAAAAAAATGAAACAAATTGCTTAAACTTCTTATTTTGGGATCACCTACGCAAAGTGTGGTTAAGTCACCAATGTTGGCACGAATATCGCTCACCACCATACCATGTGATCTTACCTATCATAAGAATTTATGACTTTTTGATTATATGAGTTCTTGACATGTAAAAGCCAACTTGTAAGTAGATGGATACTCGATGTATACTTGTTCTTGATATGCAGCATTCTAGGTAATGCTCATATTCGGATTCTTGGAAATTTTTGATATATTGTCATGATTTATTTACTTCAGTTTAATTTCTTTTATTGTTGATTTCTGTTAATAGTTTTTAAAATAATAAAATATTTAAAAAACGTAAAGACTCTCCAATTTATTTATTTTAAGTTATTTCTATCAATGTGGAAAGAACGAATCTAAAATACACTTTAATAATTTCTGTACATGAAGTAAAAACAAGTATCCTGCTTCTTATTCAGAGTTGAAGTAATTTATTTTTAATTTTGCTCATTTCATAATGAAACATGAAGTAAATAAAAACTCATCTTTGTTTTTGTTGATAATTTTCTAACTTTAATTTCTTAGATATATATGGGATTTATTTGTGTCGATTATCGTTATTTTAAACGGAAAAAAAAAGGGGGAAGGGGAGATCTGTTATTGTATACAACAGTGTAATTTAGTGTTGAAAGATTTAAACAAATCTGTTAGATATCTGAAACTTTTGAGAATATTGAGAAGAAAATACAAAAGGGAAAATTGAGGAGAAATAACGAATCATTTTTGGTAAATACGTCTCGTTGAGTCACGAAAATCATCAAAAGAAAGAATTACACATTTACATCCTACGAGAAAGAGATTTGAATCTGATAAATTTCTATATTTGCTAATGAATGCAAATTTGACCTCTTAAAGCTCTGATAACCCATTGTGGCGAAAGAGCATCGGCCGACTGCTAAGAGCGGAGGCTTGTTAATGATATGGGGGTGTATATGCAACTCTTATTATTAAAGGATACCATGAACACAAAATGATGTATTTTTGTACTCGTAATGTAAATGATTAACTAATAAATATTTTACTATTTAAATTTTTAAAAAATTTGTAACTACGTTTGCTTTTAATGAATTAAAGACTTAATCTAGTACTTGATTTTGGAATAAATCGATATGCGCCAACATTAAAAATTTTTAAAACTAGTTTGGCTCGCTAGGCCTTACAAATCAAACGCTAGAATCTGTCCACATTTATGGAAAATCGAGGTACACAAAATAACGATAGTGTATATTTTTTACTAGTTTAGTTTAGTTTTTATTAACGTCGCACTAGAAGCAACACGAGGGCTATTGGCGGCGGACCTCGTAATTTTGAACCACGGTCAAGTGACGAGGACGACACCTGAGCTGGCACCCCCCTCTCCTAACATCCACACCATGCCAACGGGATTTTTTATTAGTAGCGTTGAAATTAATAAACTGCACATGAGTAATTTAATTGGATTTTTTTTTTTTTTTTGCTTCATAATTTAATTGAATTGTTTTTTGTTTATTGTTGTTGTTTTATTTCCTCGGAATTTAATTTCTACTAATTTACACTTATTCCAATTTTTTTTGTGAGAGATATCGGTAAAATTTGGAGACAAAAGATTCGTGCATTTTTGTAAATTGATATGGAGCCAATATTTTTTAAACCAAAAATTAGGTTAAAATCGGACTTTTTTCTGCAATGTACGGCAAAAATCTAATTGAATTCTTCTTTTGGATTTAGAAAATCATAAATTTACGCAATGAAATGGATTATCAGGTTAGCCCGCATTGAAAATTTGCAACGCTTGAAGTTAATGCATTTCTTGATGCGGTTCGAAAAGCAAGAAAAACCACGTCCTTCTATCCTAGCTTTACAAAAACCATTTATCTGTCCTGACCACTACTATTTAACATGTGATGCGGAAAAGCTTAGTATCTTATTACCGTGTTAAATCGAATGAAATGATAGCCATTTTGCTGAATCTCGGTCTTCACGGTATTTTTATGAAACGAATTAACCTTCTAGTACTCGATTGATGGCGTACTCAAATCTTACGGAATGATAGTAAATGGTTTTTCTTTAGTGATACTGAAAGTAACTAAACCTGATATGTATAGTTTTTTCTGCGTTTAAATTTGTTCTCATGCGAAGTGTATATGTTACCAATTCTTGTTGACCTGTTTAATAGCGAGAATTGTTTTTATTTAATGTACCAGTTTTAATCTCTCGTAACTGTTAATCATTTTGTGATGACGTGTGATTATTGTTAAGTCAATGCAATTTATTCAGTATTTGAAATTAACTCTTTAGATTGATAATCATTGGTCTTACAAGTTATGCCTATTAGAACATGATGCAGAAAGATATGCATGAATTATGTGTTGTCAATATTTATATTATTTTGTATTGCCCTTTAAATTTTTGTTGCGTAAAATAAACTAATGTATATACGTAATCATATGATTTAATTTCTATAACCAGCTATTTAATCTTTTTTAATGAATGTTAAATGTCAGATAGATGAATATTACATTTTAGTATATTGCATTTGGGGGGGGGGGGTATCACATCTATTAAGTAAATCACTGTTTATCGCGTTACTCTTTAGTCCACTACCCGATTCTGAGAGGACCAAAATTGAAAGATAAGAATCTTTTGCTTTCACTTATTTTCGAGCGTTATGGAAGGTATTCCTACCGATTCCGTGAGTCAAAGAATATAACAGCTGGCTGGCGCTAACGGTTGTACTTTTTTTTTTTTTTTTTCCTTTTTGTAGTCTTTGTTTTCGGGGTGCTTTGGATTCGGACGGCTGAATTGTCGCCCAAGGACAAAACAACCCAGCCCATTTCATTTTTATTGTAAGCGGTGCAGCAAAAGCTCTTTTCACCCACGCGTTACATTTTCATATAAAATGGGGAAATTCATGTTCTGGAGGGCTAAAACCATTATGTTGAAGTTATGCAATACGCGTAGAGTTTTACTGTAATAATCTGGTTTTGGCTTTCTTTTGGCTCACAAAAGTGAGTCTTTTGTGTTTATACCAAAACTCTTAATGATGTACAGAAAAATACCCTCGAAAACTTTCTCTTTACCTCCCCCTCCTCTTCCTTTGATATAGAAATCCTACACGTAACCTTTATTATTCTCATCGGTATGTTTGGAGAGGAACAAGAGCTTGTAATCTTTTAGTGTAACCATTTTTTTGCTGCATTTTTTATACCATTCACGCCATTTGTAAAAAAATTCAACGCTAGCGCATGCCTTAGAAATTTTTTTATTCTTCATCATTGGAATACTATGCAATCCTGGTTAAATCACGGATTTCTATTACACCTGTTACTTAAAAAATACGTCGATTGAAACGCATTAAAAATAAATAAAATCTGAATAGAACGAAGTAATCAATGAACTCAATTGCATGTCAGGCTTTTGAAGTGAAAATCAAATGACTCTACTTTTCAGTTAGGTATTGCACTTTTCAAATGGAGCCGAACCTGAAGAATGGAAAAAGTGCATTCTAAATATAATTTATATCTAATTTTAATAATTATGATAGTAGTTGAGATGCCCTAATATTTTATCTAAATCGAATTACAACTATGAGGCTTACAAAAGGGGATGATATTGTATGCCTTATATTCTAATTAATGTAAAGAGTTAGTTGTCAAAGTGCTTTCTTAAATTTTTTAACTTACAGATTAATGTATAGATTATTAACTTGTTTCATAAAGAAAATATAGATTTTTTTTTCTTTTTTCTTTTTTTTTTTTTTTTTTTTTTTTTTTGTAAAACTTCCCATTTTTCGAAATATCTATTCTTTGAAAATAATTTAAGCTCATTATACTTTATTAAAGATTGTTTATTACCTGAATTATATATATATATATATCCAAAAAAAGCTGTTTAATTTATAGATGATATACTTTAAAAGAATACGGCAATGAAAACATTTAACAAATTCATTTTATTCCTTCACACAATAAGCCATTCTTATCCACTTTCTCCCTCCCCGTTCCTTTCTTTCTCTTGATATATGCTCAGCCATACGTTACTGGAAGAAAACTAATCCACAAAATCCCCATGTCTCTTTTTTGAATGAACAAAGAGCTTGAATCCGAGTTCGCTCATAGAATCAACGACCTCGCCTCTAATAAATCTGCTCTACTGCCTAAGAAAAAGTATGTGTATACCAAGAATGATTCCACCAAATATACCCGCATCAATCGTTTCGATCCAAAAGTAAAAGAACTTTTATTAAGTCGTGTCTGTCACAAAGCAGGCATTTTCGAAATTACAAGTTAACCTCTTTTTGGCGAGTAAGAAGAGGAGCTGTTAGGGGATCTATGGTTTGAGCAGGTGACCTTGCCCCTTACACCGGATGCCCTGTTCCACGCGTCACTGGCGAACCGTTTTTTCCCACCTCATGCGTGAGAAGAAAACTCCAGGTGGAGCCTTAAGACCTCACGTGACGAGTCATTTTTGCTTTTCCTGTTGTGATTTGAGTTTTGGTAGTAGCGCATAAACAAACCACACTGTATCAAATTGAGCCGTGACTGTGGAAACGCGATGCGATTGCTGTGTAATTTGAAAGCGCTAAGACGGTCATTGTCGGAATTGTTGTTTCGGTGGTCATGTTCATATAATTTTTTTTAAATGGTATATATTTGTATTCTTCAAAAAATTACTAACTTGCTGTTCTGCTTCATGAGATATTCGCGTTATAAGGGGATTTTTGTACATATGTTAAAACATATGTTTCTTTATTTGAGGATGTTTCGATGAGGTTTATTACTTTAAAATATTTAGGCCGGTGTCCCCCCACCCCCGCTGTTTAAATCGGGTTTTCTTTTTTTTTTTTTTTTTTTTTTTGCATTTGAAGTGATTTGTCAAATTTAAGAATTAATATTTACAAATGAATGCAATTAAAAGAAGAATCATAGTTAACGTATTGTTTCAGTTTATTATTTTTAATTGCGTTACTTGCATTGAAAAGAGCTTGAAACATTTTTTATGAATTCGTATACCTCGTGGTTTTTGTGATGGTCATTTAAAAATTGCTGTCAGCCGATTTATATTAGTGTCTTGCGTGTAGTATTCATTTAACGTTTTATTGTCATTGTGTATGTTTATCAAGCATTACATTTGTAGGAGTACTTTGCTTAGTTTAGAAGTTAATTTTTTAACGAGTTACTAAAATACTTGGTAGTGAAAATTAAGAATAAGTTTTAATAAAAATTCGAAATTTGAATCGACCTCATATTTATGTATGTCTAAATCTTCATGCTTTTTTTTTAAAAGTTATAATTTATGATTTAATAATAAAAAAAAATCCGATTTTTATATTAAGGTAGTTTTTGTGGGGCTTCTTCCCCTTCTATCATATGTATTTTACATTGAACAGCTATGCACACTGCTTCATAAATTTCTTATCAATAAACTGAATTAAAATTTCAAAATTATGAAACATAAACACGTTCGGTTTATGTTTCATAACATATCTTGGTAGTATTCTATTACATATCTTGGCAGCAATATATGTAATAGAATTTCAGTCTTTTCTGAAAACATAGCTTCTTTATTTTGATTTTGTTTTTTTAATACTTAAATTTGTAACATGTTTATGCTTAATTTTAGCTAAGTAGGGAAAATCTGCTGCAAAAATAAATTCACTGAACGAAGTGTATTGTAGTTAAAAATATTTTAATGAGTTGAAAATTTCCAAATGGGTCTTTAGAGATGTATAAATAACAAAGCTTCATGATGTAATAAAAAGTGACTTTGGTAACTGTGGTCATTAGTATTGATTTCTACTGTTCCGTGAACTGCACTATATTTGTTGTTGATACTTTAAAAGTAAAAAGTTTCGTGTGGATAACATTGGAAAATTTTATGCATCATCGTATTAGTATTGTTTCTGTTTTTGTTATTATTAAAATAGTACAAGATGCAGATATGAGCAGCTTAAATTAATCATCATTTAAAAGAAGGAAAAAAACTTGATGTATTCTTAAGTAATTTCACTAAAATTTCCGTTCAAGATTTCATTTTACTCGAAAAATTCAGTTTTCGTTTGAATTAGGCATGGCGTGATATTATGCATATACTATAATAATAAGAGTAATGAGCTGAAATGTACCGTTTCTTCATTTTTTGATTTCTATTCATCCACATTTTATTTGACTCCCCCTCATACTTACTTCATGACTGAAAATATTTGCTTGAAATAAAAAAAAATGTTTTTCTAACAAAATTATTTTAGTTGTACTTCTCATTGTTTCATTGAAATTGCAAATATGAATCTTATTGTTTTTCTTTATATATAATTTTAGATACCTGGGAACGCAGAGGCTGATTATGCTACTTCAACAGGGGCTTCGCAGCAATGTTCACTTTATTCATCTCAACCTGAGGATTCATCTGCAGTACAACAAAATGCTACGTCATCCTCTTCAGAAAATGGTATACATTACTTTTGTAACTTAAGCTTAAAAATGTAATAAAAATATCTTCTAAGTTATATAATACAAATCCGTATTAATTTATATTCCAATCTTGAATTCCTTCCTAATTAAATTGCTTAAATTTCTCAGAGTAAAAATTCAAACTGGGTTGCTTTGATGACATCCGAAAAATGTGAGTATTTTTTCAATGAAAAAATAACTTCTTAAAAGAGTGATTTGAGACACAGTCCTATTTTTAAATACACTGAGGATATAATGACGTAAAAATTTTAGTCGTACAATAAAAATTGTTCAAAATTTCATGTGGATTCTTTAGGAAAGTGGAAGGGGATTTTAAATTCCATTCAACCATGAAAAGGTATAAGTTTTTCAAAAGCAATTTTGCTTTAAATTGCTCGTGGTGAGTAAGGAATAATTTAGAGAATTCAGGTATGTAAAAAATGAGCCAAACAATTTGACATTATGAAAATGATAATTAATGCTAATCTCATTTTTTACCGTTGTTGATATAATTTTAATTATTTTATTTTATAATTAATTTTTTTCTTCTGTTTCACCTTAATTTAGTTAGTATTAATTTGAGCGAGAGAGAAAGATCTTCCTATGTCTTTGACTTATCGACTTAATGAACCCCCAACCCCCCCACAAAAAAATCTAGGGGTGTTAAGTCAGGAGAGCGCAGTGCTCACAGTCTGCGTGAACCGCCACCTATCGGGGCATTGTTCATCGATGTAATATCGAACTGTTCTTGCGAAATGGGGTGGGTACACCGCTTTGCTAGAAAACAAGTGTGCTTTTTATCACATCAGTTTCTAATTGCAGCTTCAAAAAAAAAAAAAAAAAAAAACATATCAAGGTAAATGTTTCCTGTACTTGTTGACTCTGAAAACACAAAAGGTCCATATATCTTCTTCTTTTTTTTTTTTTTTTTTTAATTCCCATCCACACATTCACCTTAGCAGTGTTCCTTTTCCACTTGTTTATTTGATGAGGTTGCTGGTCTGTCCAAATTCTGCAATTGTGTCTGTTGACCCTTTCACAGGTATGGAAAATGGAATAATCACAGAACAACTCATTATCTATGAGATTTCCATTAGCAATTAATTTTCCAGTACGTCAGCATACATCGCCTCACTAGCTGCAAGGTCCTCAGGTTCAAGATGGTGCATCTCCTGAATGGGTTATGCGCGTTTCTGCAGTTTATAACGCAGCGTATGCCATTCAGTTATGTGGGCAACACCAAGCTCCTTACCCAGTCTTCTGTAGATGCTGTTGGGCTTTGGTTTATGCCGACCTCAATAGCCTGCATGCTGTCTTGTGCCGTTGGTAGCTCACCAGAACGTTCCTCCTCTGCAATATTTCCAGTTCTTTGAGATCGAATTGCTTGCCTGCTAGTACCTGGCTTCTTGAATTTGCGTACAAAATCTTCTCTAACCTATTCATAGGACATTCCTCGTATATGGGCAGATACAACTGCAGTTCAGAATTGTGAGCATTTCTCAAGAAAACATGGAAAACAAAGAAATCATTGTTATTACAGTATGGGAATATATTTTTCTTATCTTTGTATTATTATTTGTCCTACATATTTTCTAGAGAAAACATTTTTACTTAAAATGTCTAGAGACTATTGAAACATACTATATATAACTAATATTTTATATCTCCATAATAAATTCTCATTCCTTCTCACTCTTTGAAATAATTCTATAAACTTCATTTATTAATTATTTTCAATTATAATAGACCTACGCTATTGTTTGATTGTGTGTAATCTTAACGACCTTTATGTGTTATATAGTAATTCGAAGCCGATTTTAATTATTTCTTCAAATTTCCATTTCATACTGTTGGCTTAAGTATTCGTCTGATTTTTCGGTTTTTCAGACAGTTGATCACGTATAATTTTCTTTTTCTCATTGTACCCAGATTTTAGAAGTGTTCTTTCCTTGACAACGGGAAAACAAACTGTGACTATAAATTTATTACTTTTCTCATACAATTTTAGTAAGGACGTTTACATCGGACTCACTTTATTTCGTGGTAAATTTTTGCCGTAATGGCCGTGGTAGCTGATATCGTGATCGCTGATCTTTCAGATGAATCCTGATTCCACTCTAGACCCATCATATAACGGCGACTATATACGAGTATGTTGACTCTGACGAGACTCAATGTCCTTATGTTGAATTGGGATAACAGTTAAGAGTGTGGGAGACTACTAAGGTGTCGTCTTCATCATTTGAATGTGGCTCAAAATTATGAGATCCATCAATGATATCGTTCGTATCGCTTCTAAGTGCAATGTTAACCATTTTCCAGCACCTTAGGATACGAAGCCGACTATTACGCACTCCCCGTTTCTGTTGAGGTGACCTTGGTAGCCTAGTGGTCATAACTGCCGACTGGCGGTTTTCGTCGAGTCACGGGTTTGAGCCTTGATGCCACTAAAGACCCGCCGTGTAGCCGGGGCTGATGCACGTTAAATATGTCGGGACCCAAATTCTTCCTGTTGGCGTGGTGTGGAAGTTAGGAGAGGGAGTGCCAGCTTAGGTGTCGAGGTTAAAAATTACGAGTCCCGTCGCCAATAACCCTCATGTTGCTTCTCATGCGACCTTAATAAAACTAAACCGTTTCTGTCGATGCGTGAATTGACGGTTACCATTCGGTCTTAAGTAAATTTATGAATTGGTAATTTTAGTGAAAATATTGTACATTTCTGTTATATGCAATAAAATATCTAAATAATATTTTAATGATATAATTTTCTTATTTCACTAATGCTCAGAAGGATGTCAGAACAACACTAAACTGAAAGACTTGAGACTTATTGCTTTGTTTTCTGTTAATGCGATATCGCTTCTCTGCCTTTTCGGGCGGGGAATAAGACAAGCGCTATTGCGCTGCTTGACTATTTTAGATTAAGAAACAGAAAAGACCCTTGGGACTCAAACTGTTAATAAAACAGACAATAGCGAAAATGTCTATTGTTCATATATTAAGCTTTATTTGCTTTTAAGGGAGGTTTTTTTTTTTTTTTTTTTGTTGTTGTTGGAAATAATGTCAAATTTATGTACATGAAGACCTTAAAAAAATTCATAATATTAATGGTTTGATCTTTTAGAATCAATTTGTGTGTGCGAATACTAATTTCTACTGGTAATCAGTGAAGTTAAGAAAATGGGGGGTTGGGGGGGGGGGAAGGAAACTACATAAGTCGATTTGTGTGTGTTGTATTTGCTATTCACCACGTTTAAGTAATTTTAAATTGTGTATAGTTCAAAATATTCATCATCACAATAATGCAGTTAGTTACCTTCCCATTTAATCTCTATCTCATGATATATGATAAATATATTCCTATCAGTACAAATTTGCTTAGTAAATGAAACTATTCAAATTGAAGAGTGGTTGTATATATTTAAACGACTGATAGAGTAATTTACTAAGGGGAACTTCGTTTTAAATTGTTAGGAAAAAGCACTGCATTTTTTCTGCTTTATCTTGTGATGATGTAATCAAAATATGTTTTATATTTATGTCATCTAGAGACCCATTTGCTAAAAAAATTGCTTAAGCTGCCTTTTATATAATCTGTATTGTAAATCATTTATGATTATAGAGTATAATTACATTAATTTTTAATTATGTATATTGTTCTTTACTTTTTGCAGCAAGTGTAACAGAGTATAAACCGGCTCTTCCACCCAAACCATTTCAAGGACCTCCAGTTTATAGAGAACCTCCAACTCCACCCATTCATGATGAATCCATACATCATCCAGACATCTGTATCAATTCAGCTACTTCATCACATCAACGACCAAACGTAATTTTAAATTTGAAATTAAACTATTTTTATGATTAAAAAAAATTGATAAAATTAGTATAATTATTTTAAATACATTATTTACAGGAAAATGCGACTTATTCTCATCCTCCTCATTTAAATGAAAGACCAGATCGTCTTGGTTCTAGAACACATGCTTGGGTTCAGGAGCATAAGGTATATGGGTTTTCCCTCTATTATTCTTCTAGATTATAAAATATAATTATGAAAAAGAAAGTTGTTAAATATTACCCAAGATAAGTTTTCAAGGAGATGTTTAGTTTTATGAAATATTTGCTTTTGTAATTTTTTTAGACATCAGGTAAACTCGTCGGAGAAAAATTGTCATCTCTTCAGAGGAAGCTGCGTTCATTTCTTAGCCAATCTTCAAGCAAAGTATGTTTTTACATATATTCATTTCTATTACTAGTGTATCTTAAATTTTTTTTTTTTTTAAAAGCCAATTAAAAAGTTTTAAAAGGCAATTACTTTCATTCTTCATTATTTGATTGGAATTTAAATTATGCTGTTAATGGAATTATTAATGTAACATTCATAATTATCAGTAAAAAATTACCTTACTTGTATATTGTTTTTAGTTTAATTTATCCTCTGCATAAAATGAAACTAATTTTGAAATTTTGTAAAGCTTTCTAAAAAATGTTTGTATTTTATAAGTTTTTGGAATGTGACTCCTCTATTATAAAATTAAAGTGATTATTTAACAAAAGTCATTTTTTTTATACATTAAAAATCTGTGTAGCTGATTAGTATAACTGTTATTAATGTAAAAGAACAACATTTTTTTTATAAAATATAAAATCTCCCAAACTAAAACTTTATTCATTATTTAATTTAATGATTCAAGGTAATGTTCTGCAAGAATTGAAAATTATATTCTTTGAGTGATCATCTGTCTTTAAATATGTATTATTTCAAATGATTGATTCGTTTCTTTTCTTTCAATCCCATGCATGGAATTAAAAATCTATTAAAATATATTAATTTCAGTTGCATAGATATTCAATCTAAACATTTTATGAAAAATCAAATTATATAAAAATTCTTTTCTAGTAAAAGTCAAATACAAATATCTTATAATTAATATTTTTGTCATAAAATTTTCAATAACTTTGTATTGGGATTCATGTATCTCAATTATTCTTTCATTCATTACTCTTCGTAAGTGTAATGAGTAAGCACAATAAAAATGGTATGAAATATATTTTAAAAGAAAATTCCTTTCACAGATTAAATTATTTTGAATAAATAATGTTATGTTAAATATTGTCATGTAATGAAACATCAAATGTGATAAACAAAACTTGAAAAGCAGTTTGCACCATATATTAATTATTGAAATTCATAAAATAAACATATTTCTATAATGTTGTACAGTTAATTATATTTATTGACTAAAACATTTCATTTGATATTTGCTGTTTCTAGATATAGTTTAACTTTAATTAGTTTGATTAAGGATGATGCTGAAGGTTTTTTGTTAATCTTTTATATTGGTCATAATTTTTAGATGTGATTCATTTAGTTGCTTGTAAAAGAATTGTATTTTATACTGATGAAAGATTGAAAGGTAAAAAAGTTCTATTTACTTTGCAAAAATGAATGACTTAAATTAAAGGATCATTGTGCTTACATAATGCAGTTTTTGCTTGTTTTTTTTTTTTTTTAAAGTTTCTTTTAATGGAAACAAATATTTTTCTTCTTAGGAGTTGACTGAACTAGAGAAAACTAGTTCTCTTGAAGAACCAAAAGTTGAAATACGTGATAACTGGAATTTTCATTCTGCTGCTGAGGTAATTGAACAAATTATAATGTTTTTATGAAATATGTCTTTGATATATGAGGTTAATCCTTTATAAATTGTTAATTTTTGCAGAGTACCCGGAGACCTAGACCATTTAGTTCTGTGGCTTATAATATGAATACAGCATCTGCAAACGATCAGTTGAATTATATATCTGCTTCATCCTTCAGCAGTAATAGTGTTGCATTGTCCCTACCGCAGGCAACAAATCATGCTCATCATTACAAACCATTTCAGCCAGAGAGGTAAAAAGATTCAATTAAATATAAACAATAGTTATAACTTTTTTGTGGTTCCTGATTTTTTTTTTTTTTTTTTTTTTTTTTTTTTTGGAAGGGTACATATTGAAAAGACATATTTGAAAAACATTGTACAACAATTATAGCATTCTTTCTCAGTGTTAAATTTTTTATTTGCTTTTACTGTGTTAAGTAATATATGCTATGTAAAAGTGGTGTTTATTAATCATGAATGTTTTCCCCTTGAAAATTAGTTCTAAAATTCCAAAATTAAAAAAAGACATTTCACCATTAACAAAATATTACATTTCAAACATTAGATTTCTGGTCGGCTTAAAATATTACAAATTATATGAAATGTTGTCTTCAAAATAAGGTGACCCATTGTTTTGAATGTTTCAGATGAAGAAAAAACAATCTTATTATGCTTAAATGCTGTATTAAATCCATATTAAAAATTCCAATGCTAAGTTTAACATAAAAAAAAATGTAATCTACATACTTAATCATTAAGATTATTTGTATAATTTCATCATCTGCATTTTCCAGAATAAAAAGGATTAAGAATTTGACAGTGTGTTAAAAATTTCATTTGAGCTAGTTTTAGTTTTGTAAATTTTAATATGGTTGAAAACTTTATTGCACATTCATTTTATTTGTATTCACATTCATTTATTTGTATTTTCTACAGCATTTTATTATATTTAGGCATCCATTTGTGGGAAAAGTAATGTAGTAATTTTAGTATTTGCATTCATTGATCTTCGTTATCTTTTTATTATGTTTAGGCACCCATTTGCTGCATCTGCAAATCTTTCTGAACATGAAGATGCTACTGATCCTGATCAAATGCGTGACACCTGTAATAAGTTGTTTGCTAGAGAACAGAGAATTAGTTGGACAAATTATTTGAATCCACGAGTAGGTTTTTGAATTTTAATAGCTTTCAGGTTTAATTTCATTTAAAACAAAAAAAAAAAACTGAAATAAGTTTTTTTTTTTAATTTATTCTCAGCAATTTCTCCATATTCAATATATTTGTCCAAAATTATGTTATCTTTTTTTTTTTTAAGTATAGCGTTATAATTTATTTTACCAATATTTATTTATTTTTTTTTTTTTTCAGAACTCCTACTCTAACAATATAAAATCTACTTACGATTATGATAAATTAGTGCCAAAAGAAGTAATTGGTCGACCCTCTCAAGACAAAAAGCCAGAAATATCTGCTAATTGTGAAGCTATTTATGGTGGTGTTACACCTTTTCCAAGTTTTGCAAAAGCTCTTGAAATATCTTCAAAACAAACTGAGCAACAATCTTCTCGAACTACTGATGGCTCTTATTATGCCAAAAGAGTACAAAACTTTAGTGAAGAAACTAGTACACCTATTGGATCTAGTGAAACTAAAGTGCCAAGTGAAGAGCCTGAAGCATCATCTGCTGATGCATTGCCAACTAGTACTACAGATTGTGGAGATGCTACTGATGTGTATAAATCGTCTTCTGAGTCTGGTAGAGGAACAATGCATAGCAGTATGCATGGTTCTAAAAGCGTTGTCTCCCCTCATAGTAGTGGAGTAAGTGCCGCAAGTAATCTTGATACAAGTATTGACTCTGATCATAGTGCAAGTGGAGCAATTTGGAGTCAGCAAAATCGTGGCTGTCAGGATAAAAGGTTTCCTGAGGAATTTCAGGTTAATAAAGTCAAACATATTTATGAAACACCAAATACATCTGGTGTTTGTAGACAGGCAAATGAAAAGGAAGGACAAGATGATGCTTCAAGTGAGAGCTTATCTGTTACTCCACCTCTTCCACCACTCTCACCAGCACCGTCTCCACCTGCTAGTGCAGAAAATTCTCCAAAGTTATCTTCCAGAGCTAAATACAAGCTGTCTTTGAGGTAAATTAGTCTTAAAACTACATTAAATTTGTAATTTAATATTTGAATATATTACATTATAAGGTTTATTAGCTTGAAATAGTTAAATATACTTGAAATTTAAGTGTAAAATTTCTAATGTTTTCCTTTAGATTATTTGAGACTTATTTATAGCTTTATATTATATAACTCTACTCTGTTAAGAAAATCTCATAATTTGATTATTTTCAAAACTACACATATTTGACAAAACTTGACTTATTCATGATGGATATTTAAGTTACTTAATTACTCAATAATTACTGTTTTGCTTTTTTCAGGAAAGATCTTTAAATATTTTAGTGCTTTCAATAATATTTAGATTGTTTCCTGTCTTTGCAAGGCTTATGTAAGAAATTTGTCATAGATATCTTAAGTAATGTATTTGTACTACATTGGTTCTCAACACATAAGGAATTTTGTCTTTTTCCAATTTTTTCACTTCTAGACCACACTTGAATCTTATTTGGCACAGCATAGCTGTATCTGGCTCTTGTGCCAATCACATTCATTCACTGAACACATCCATCCCATGTAGTATAGATGTTAACCTCAAGCTCCTCTCATGAATAATAGTGCCTTCCATTTGCATATACTTTTCTTACAAGATGATCCCCAACATTTTGTTTAATACTTTGATCTGGGTAATTATCTAACCATATCAAAATTTTTGAGATGTTTCTTTCTTCAAACCTTTTCTTTGCTACTCCAGAAGTATGGCAAGAAGTTCTATGTTTTTGGAAAAAAAAAAAAAAACTATTATCCTCTCCCCCCCCCTAAAAAAAAGCCCAATAATATTATGAGAGTTGCACATCTAAGATTTCTAGATATTTCTCAGTGTTCATATTACTAGGCATAACCTCTAAGTCTATCTCCCTGTTTAGTGTAGATTATAAGATGCAGGTAATAGATTTGTTGTTATATCAGATTGCTATAGATATTTGAAATTATTTTGTTCACTAACTCTAGACATCACTTTTTACAAAATGCAGAATTTTATAAATATAAGAATTAAAACTGTTACCAACTTGGCAAAGTAAAAAAGTTAGTTTCAGATGTGATTTTAACAATCATTTACTATTATTAAAAATATTTGAGTTACAGTTATTTAATATTTGTATTTTAATATGTTACAAATCCATTTTGCCATTAGCTGCACCTGTTTCCTAGAACATCAAAGTTCTGCCTTTAAAAAAAACGCCTACTCCATCTGACATCTTTCACTTCCCTGAAATATTGCCTTTTAGTTAAAACCATTTGGTCTATTAAGATTAAAATGGTTCTCTTTTGAAGTATAGCATTTTTGCAGTTCACGTTGTCTATAATGTACTTGAGCAATCCGAATTATTCCAAACACTTCCAATTTTTTCCTCGAATCCTTTCCATTAAAATTACAGGCAATTTTGGAAGCTGACATTTTTTGTGGAGCAACAACTCAGATAATCCTCGTTTGGTATCTGTGAGACAGCTTTGACTTTGCACGAAATCTCTTGTGTACTGAACCATCAATTCCATGTTTGATCACATATTCTGCAACAATTTTTAATATTAAATTTTTTTTAGCTATATGACATAATGACATTGCATTTCCACATAAAAACTACATTTTTAGCACTTCAATTCCCATAAGTAAAAGTAATTTTCCTTGAGGCACATTTTAACTAATGTCTACTCAAGAGAATTTTGGAGCTTTTATACCAATCAGGTTAGACTTGCACTTAAAAAATTTATGTATCAATCTGTAATTATTCTCTCATAAGTTAACCAACAAAATTCAAAATGTCATTATTATCAAGAACATTCAAAAATTTAGGTGGAAATTTATTTTGTTTCTTTTCTCCTTAATTTTGTTTTTATATTTTAAAAATGTAAAAATTTAAGTTTTTAGAATAAATACATTAAGTATATTTTCATACTTTCATTCACATGTATTTTTAACTCAGTTTTTCAAAAACATCAACTGTGCTTCATTGTTAGTAAATATGAGGATTGTATGTTACACGTTTTAATTGTATCCTTGCGTGCATAATATTTCTAAATATCACAGTGTTGTACTTTATTTTGTATATCTTGCTTTAAAATTACATGTTTGACTTTAAATTCAAAACTCTCTTAAATATATAAAATTTTAATTTTGGTTACTTATGTAAATATAACGAAATCTTTAATTTTTATCCGTACTCCACTGGTAACTAGTCTGCGATGTTTATTAAAAGGATTAAATCTAACTTCTGTATCCTATTATCATAAGCTGAATGCACGCTTATGAATAGTTTAAACTTGAAGAAATAAATATTCAAACTTTCAGATGTTATATAAGGGAAAATTGCATTTAGAATTTCAAATCTACCAGATACTGCTAATTACATAGTTTTATTTCTTCTGCAAATTTTATTTCAATTTAAATGCATATTCTCAAATCTTCTCCCTTTGTTTCATTTTAGTGCTTCAGCCTTGAATAGTTGCTATGGTAAATCAAGTGATCACCAGCAAAAAATTTGTGAAATGCCTTCTAAAAGTACATCTGGAAAAAAGTCAGGTGTCAGAAGAACTACTAGTATTAACCAGTCTACTTGCAGGCATAGGAGTGGGAAAAGTTCTCAATATACCAAAGCATCGACTTCTGGACATAGATTAGGAATTGCTCATAGTAATTGCGCTTCCAGAAAATGTAACAGTTCACCCCCTTCTAGACATCATTCAAGACCACAATTAGGTATTTCTTTTTCATTCATTCTTAATTGTGCCATGAATTTGTAATACATTAATTCCTTTCATTCTTCTTTTGACTTTGGAAAGGGGGAGAGTTTCAAGGCTAGTTCTTTTTATCTAGGAATAAGCATGTCTGCCTTTTTTTTTTTTAATATTCATTTTTTAAAGATGGTGGAAAAATTGAACTTGGAGCTCAAATTTTTGTTTAATCACTTATTAATTGTTTTAATTGACTTTTTAAATTCATTGTGTTATTATTAGTCAGCTTAACTAACATGTGTTTTCCAGCATATCCTTGTTATTTGGATAATGCTGATCCAGAATTGACTTCAACCACTACTGGATTGGACATGGAAAGTTTACTAGATGATGATGACTATAGCAGTGATCTTAGTGCTACAGCTAGCACAATGGAGCCTAATGAAGTATCTATGATCAGAAAACAGCTTGAAGGTTTAGAAACGATGTATTCTGAAGTAAGTAAATTGTAAAATCAAGCATGAAAATAGCCTATTAATCATAGTTTTTCCGATATCTATCTTTGAATAGTTTTGTTTTGGGTATTGCTTACAACAATTCAGTGCTTTTGCTTACTAGTAAATATTTGCCTTTAAATTTATTTTCTTTTCAGTTTTATTCAAAGTTCAGTTATATTTTCTGTATAATATTTTTATTCTTTATATTGTGTTTAGATTCTTCGTTTACTTGGTGTTAAAAATTCATGTAAAGCCAATGTTTTTGCAAGTTCATTGGATGTTTCTCGCCATTCCCGAAGAAAACTAAATGGTAGCTTATCATCTTTAACCGGGCGAAGCTCAACAAGTCGTGGTAATCACAGTTTTGTAGATAAAAGAGGATTTAGTGAAAAAAGACGCACCAAAGAATGTAGAACAAGGTAATTCTGTTGCACAGAAATATGTAAATGCAGTTTTTTTAACATAATTTTGTAGGTTTTTTTAATCAATAATCTGGAATTGATGAAGAATTATATCTTTACAGATCTGCTGTTAAGGAATATTATTTTGTTATTCTACTAGTTAATATAAATACTGATTGATAACTACCAATATGCTCATACCTTCATTTAATAATAAACTTCTCCCTTGCATACACACTGAAATCTTAATTTGAATTGATTTATCCATCCTGAAAATACTTTGCCTTCTGTATTTTTTGTTTACATATTTATTTCAATTTTTTCTGTTAATTTTTTCATTTACACATGTTATGCAATTCTTGTACTCTTACTAGATTTGTCTATTTTATTTTAAAAGAACAATTTCATGAATTAATTTTGCCCAAATACCAATTTTAAGCAGCCTCCTGTTAGATTTCAAATTTCTTCATCTTAAGAACAGGTTGTGATGTATTTTCAAAATTCTGCTGCAAGTTTCAAACATAAAACATATCTGAGATCTCAATTTTAAGAATTCTTCCTAAATTAAATGTTTTCCCAATCTTATACTTTCTATCTAAAGTTTTTTTTTTTTTTTTTTTTTTTTTGGGGGGGGGGGTTTTTGAGGGGTGTTTTTAAGATAAAACAAAATAAAAACAAAAGTTTAAAATAAAAAAA
>BMAW01003790.1:181663-196857 GCA_019974015.1 Nephila pilipes
CCCCCCCCCCCCCCCCCCCCCCCCCCCCCCCCCCCCCCCTCCCCTTGGGGGGGGGGGTATATGATCTGAGATTTTACAGTAGAACATTGAAACTCACTGTGTGCGTGCGATATAAAATTCCACCGTAGTAATTTTTATTAAAGCCTCTCTTTTATCATTGCTATGCTATAATATATTTCTATTAAAGTAACAAATCAGTTTAAATTTTATTCATTATAGGTTTGTGTTGTTTATATTTGTTTTACAGATACTTTTTATGTATAAACTCTTATGGATTTCCATTTTTCATTGTTAAATTAAATTTGAGCCAAATTTTTAAAGTACATAAAAGTGGGAATATTTAATAAAAACTTTTTTAGATCCTTTTAAATAATACTGTAATAATGATCTTAAAAAATAAGAACATGTTTTTGTAAAACTTAGTTTCTAATCTCATGTTGATTATAAAAAATATCTTTATAAAATTATTTATGCATTACTTTTAAAACACATTTAGCTCAGCTAGTAAACGTCTTCAGCGTTTGGAGAGCCATGTTGTAACATTAGCTCGAAGTGTTGCACACCTTTCATCAGAAATGAGAACCCAACATGTCCTAGTTCAAGAATTGGAAAATATGCGTCAAGATGTGACTTGGGTTCAAGAACGATTGCGACTTATGCAACTTGCTCAAGGCTGTCATCCTAGTAATGCTCCTGGTAAAGGACACCAGCTTGCCATGCATAGGGATTGGGACAACTTTCACAAAGAAGTATTAGAACTATTAAATCCATCCAGAGCAAAAAAACTGACCAAGTAAGTCTTTGAGTTGGGAGATAAATGCATTCAGTGTACTATATATAAAGTATCACAAATCAGAAGTTATATTTTAATGAAATGTAGTTATTCTTTAGGTTTAAAAAATCTTCATTGTTTTTTAAATGCTAGTTATATCATTATGAATTCTATATTTTGCTATGAGCTCCATTTTGGGTATAATAAATTCTTTTTCAGTAACTTGTAATCTTTTAAAATTCTTGTGATTGCTTTTATACTTTAATCTCTTGTCTAAATGCTTAAAATGGAAAATTGCAATGTTAAAGTAAGTTTTTAATGGTGTATATTCTAAAAATTTAAATATAAAATCCATGTGTGCTCATAATTTGTGTGCAAAAAATATATCATGATTTTTGAATTACTTTTTGATTCATCCTTCTACTTAAAACCTTCAGCCTAATGTATTTTCAGTTTTATTTGTTACTTTTATTACTTTTTAATAAAATCTTATATCCAGTAATTTAACTTCTGTAAAAAAAAATAGGTCTCTTTAATTAGTTTTGTCAAACATTGACAATGAATTTTTGCTTTAAAAGTGGCTGATAATTTTGGTTTTATCAAGAAAACCTTTTGTTTTAGATTTTTTGGAGATGAACCACCACTGATTCGACAGTTTCTTAAGCGACTTGGATATGAGGTAAATTTGAGAGTTTTAAGTATGTTGAAAAATCTCAAAAAAATTAGAATTGTTAAATTTTTCGAGATCTGTTGAAAATTTAATTTTCTTTCTCTATAAAAATTGCCTCTTGCTTACATGAATAAATTTGAATTGATATTCTGAATGTTTGTAGTTTTTCAATTGTAAAAGAGGGTAGAGGATCAATATTTGCAATGGAATTTAGGTAGTTTCATTTATATAGCCTAGTAAAAAAAAATTTATATACCCATTCTGATCCTTACACAATGAAAGAGATTTATCTTATGAATAGAATTGTGCAAATAATGAATAATTGGGGTCATCATTATACTAATATAAGCCCCAAATTGACAATCATATCCTCTCATAGATTTATCATGTAATATTTAGCTTGTCTATAACAAGAAAATTTTTTGCTGGAATGTTTTTATGGAGATAAGAGGTATCTTGAAAAGTAACATTTTCAAATTCTTTCTATAAAATTTAAGTAGATTAAAGTCCATAGATCATAAATGTGCTGCCACAGATCTATCTCGACCAGATCAAAATTTTTAAAGTTTGTGCTCAGGTTATAAATACTGATGTAAGATGAGTACACTACTTTTTTCTAGATATGTATGAATAAAAAATAACATTAAGTTCAATAGAAAATCCTTTTCTTTTGTGTATGTACTAAAGGTCTCTTAAACTAAAAGCTTTTAAGACACTAAAGAATATTGTATATAATATTCTCAGCTTTAAAACTTTATGTTGATATAATCATTTTATATGTTTCTTAATCGTTTTTAATAAATGACCTCAATAGCGATCAAACTGATTGTTCTGGATCATTCGGTGTTTCCATATGCTGATTGATAATAAATTTGATTTTTCAGAAATATGCTACCAATTTTGAAAACGAAAAAATTGGAATAAAAGAGCTGCCTTATTTAACTGAAGAACGTTTGCAAAAGATGGGTATTCCTATGGGACCTCGTATTCGAATTCTTCAAGAAGCTCAAACCTGTTGTCCTCAAAATCAATATAAGGTTTATATTGTATGATAATAAATATCTTTTAAAAGCTGTCGTAACTTTTTCCATAGAAAAAGTTTATGTTCAGCCCTTTAAATAAGGTAGATTTAATGGAAGTTACTTGGATGTAATATATGTGTCTTTCGATCTCTCATGCTCAAGATTGGTAATGTATGAATTGCTAATAATCTAATTCTGTGGTGTTCATTGTGTTGGTTGTTTTATAATTACTTAATGTAATCAATGAACTGGAGAATGAATGTAATGGACAAACATAACATTGTATAAACCATACTCAAGAATCTGTTAATCATGTTTTTAAGGAAGTTTTTGTACTACGAGTAATTGCATTGTACAGATTTTTAAAAAATATAAAGTTTTTTTTATATTTTTAAGAAATAACTTTAAAACATATCATTCATGAAGGAATGGAAAATAGAATCTCATTTGATATATGAAAGCTTTAACTTCATTCTTACATATATCTCATTTTATGTAATGAATAAATACTGTTGGCTAAATGTGAGTGCCTTATACTTATTTTTAGTATTTAAGAAAGAATAAAAATCTACTTAATATTTGAGTGTTTTAATTGTAAGAGATCTGATGTGATTTTTGTCATTTTTTATACCTCATAGTTGACTTTTTTATATTTTTTTTTAATTTATATACAGGAATATGTGTTTCCTTTCCATTCTTGTACACTTTTCTCTTAAGTCAAGCATTAATAATTTTTGGTGCGTATGTATACATTTTTAAATGTGTGTTTGTTTTTATATTATGATGTTTAATAAAGCTATTTTCCATACCATTTGTTATCAAGAGGTATTATCTTTTACCATGTTTACATTCATATGAATTACTTAAATCATTTTCTTTTAAGTATTAGCTGAAGCATCACTCTTTCTTAGCATAGAGGAATTGAAAAATGTAACAATCCAGTTTGAAGCATAATTTTTTTTTTAATGAAGACGAACTTTAAAATAAAATTTTTAGTAATTTTAAGTGATCCATAAATTAACCTCCAAGGAAGGAATTGTGTAATAAATAAAATAGCAAAATCAAAAATATAAATTTAAACCTAATGTGGGTGAAGCCTGCAGTTTATTAATTGGGGGGGGGGGGGGTAAGTATTCATGATTTTGAAAAGAAATATTGCAAAATTATATATATTGTACATTGTAATAATGCAATATTGTAATGTAATTGATAAATACTGTAATTTATAAAATAACAATAACTGGTATTTCTTAATGAAGTTGTAACTAATTATAAAAATGAAATGTAACATTGAGTAAGATGAAGATCTGGCAATACTCTTATGTATTATAAATAGTATCGAGCAATTAAGTAAAATGATAAATTAAATGAATAAAAACTAAATGGATTTTAACATATATAATTCAACGTTGCCAATATCCCTTGTATGATGTTAATATAACCAACCAATATATAAAATTCAAAAATTGAATGTAATGTAGTTTAATAAGACAAAAATTAACAACACATTATCATTCAAATGAAGCGTAATGCAAGGAAAAAAAATCCGAAACAAATAAAGATAAGAGTCAAGTGTAAAGTTCAGATTTTTATTAACAGAATAAAATACAAAAATATTGCAAACATGAAAAATACCTATTATGGAGAGAACTGAACAATAATTTTTAAAACTCCAGATTGTGATGGTGATCTTTAATCATAAGTGTACAGCTACTGAAAGGTTGGATATCATCACATTGTCTCAATAAAAATTCTCAAAAGTATAAATAAGCTATTGTATTTAAAAATAAAAAAATCAACACATATTCAAAATGTAGTACATTAATAGTCTTGCATAAAATAAAAATAATGGAATCATAAAAGGACCACTGAATGTGAAGATATCCATCAAAAAGAATAATAAATTAGAAGATTTACAGTAATAAAAGCCAATAAAACTATTGTAGAAAGATATAACAGGCTTAATTTTAACCAGACAGAAATCAACTACTAGTTCTGAGGCAGAATAAAATTTTTAAAAAAATATTCCCGATACTAAAATTTATTTTTGAAACGATTCATTCGAAAAAAAATCGTAATAACTTTACAAAAAGAACAAATATTATTTCTTAAGCACTATTTTACCACAAAGAGCAATATAATTATATCAAATCAATTGTTGAAAGTATATAGGCTATGACGTCGCAGCTATACGTAGTAGTGTCGAACCGTGATGTCGTTACATGACGTATTATACGCAAGAGTAATCTTGTGGAGCAATGTCAAAAGGTACCTCATTGGTCACTTTAAAATTAAATTTTAAAAGATCAAACGAATTTAAAAAAAAGTCTCCTTCGTACCGATAGACACTTTGTATCAAAGTTTATGATTCTAGATTTTGTAATCTTTTCGTTACACATCGTCCACACAAACTTTTCCTTTTACTAACATAAATAAGCTAAAATATCCATTCTTCGCATTGGGGAATTGGAATATATAACAATCCAGCTTGATGCATAATTTTTTTTTTAATGAGGACCAAATTTAATTGTATAAAAGTTGTCAATATTATTAGTGAGTAATTTTAAAGAGCCATCTGCATATGTATATGTGCGTGTATATATATATAAAGTCTCCATGGAAAGAATGATTTATTGTATAAAATAGCAAAGTCAAATATAGAAACTTAAATCCAATGTGGTGGCAATGTTAACAGTTCAAAGCCAAAGGAGGAGCATCAGCTCTAAAATAGTAGCGCTTGTAATAAATAAGCACAAAGTTCCATCAGTCAATGATTAATCAAGAGCCTTGAATTAAAATTAAGAGCAACGATCAAGTTTTCCTCTCCACCAAAGAAAAAATAGTTCTTGGAAATGGTCCGTGAACATTTTAATTTTCAAGTAATATGAAATATTCTCTTAAAATATGCATTTAAAACTAAAATAGAAGATGCGACTCCATTAAAAAAAAAAAGACTGTATGAATATAAACAAAATAACAGAGTTCAAATAGGGTATAAAAAAACAATAGTCAACACTAAGGAACATAATATGAATTTCTAAAGTGAAAAACGATTGTTAGTGGCAATTTATGGACGAATCTCTGGATGAAAAGTTGTACACTGACAAAACTGCACAGATAGCTAAAATAATTCTTTTTAACTTACAGTTTTATGTAACGAAATCTGTGGAAACTACAAAATCATGCATATTTTTGCTGGCAAGTTTGGGAACACAGAAATTCTGGCTAGACAATACATATATCTCAATTCCATAAGCAAGCATCATAGATTAAAAGAGAAATTAGATTTATTTATTTTAAATAATTAAACAAGCTTCAGTAATAAATATATATCAGGCAAAGGAATCCGTTCATTCTTAATGTTATGTCTCGGGCAGGAATCAACAACAAATTAATATACGATTAATTGTGTATTAATGTCGCACTGAGAAGCAACACGAGGGTTATTGGCGACTGACATCGTTATTTTGAATCTCAGTTTAATGACGACACCTGAGCTGGCACTTCCCTCTCCAAACTTTCACGCCATACCATTACGAGGGCTTTGGACATCGACAGATTTAACGGGGATCAGACCCGCTACACGGCCGGTCCTTAGTGGCAGCATGGCTCGAACATACGACTTATAGAAATCACACCATGATTATAGGCTACCGCGGCCACTCGATATAATACTATAACAGGAATCCTAAAAAATTACGGTAATTGAAGTCAAATAATAAATAAATAAATTAGCAAAATAAAATTTTTAAATCAGCTTAAGAGTCATAAAAAGTATTAAAAACACAACGTAACAGGCAGCTTAAAACTGAAAGAGAAAGTGTGGTTAAAAGTAGGTTTTGTATAACAAAATATGTCAGGCAATATTAAAAACAATACAATTCATAAAATTATACTGCTCTCCTCATAATAATTACCAATCAACAGGAATTGTATTTTATTAAAAACAATACAATTCATAAAATTATACTGCTCTCCTCATAATAATTACCAATCAACAGGTAGACTAAAATATATACCTAAATTAAAACAAACAGGTTTTCTTTTGACGTTATTTAGATACACGATGAAAACTGTTGTCGTTGTCACAAGCAGATAGATTATACCATCAGAGGTAAGTGTAGGCAATCATATGACGTATTATGCTCTTAAAAATTAAATTTGAAGCAAATTTTGAAAAAACTACTGTGAGGTATATGAGTATACGTTCCGCTCCTCATCTTGTAAACTCCTTGCTCTTTTTAAAGTTGATCTTCGTATTTCTTTTACTTAATAAAAATATATTGCAAAATGAATATAACACCTGATTGTTTAATTGAAAGAAGACAAATAAAATCTCGTTTGTTAATTTGGAAACTTGCTGCTATGAGTACCCATAAATTCTTTGTACCAAATTTCAGGCTTTTATGTTTTGTAATATTTTCACTACATCGTCCATACGCACGCAAACTCTTCTTTTTATTAATATAGATTTATTTTATTATTTTTTATTAATTTATTTATTGTTGAAGAACAATTGCTCTTCCTAAAAGAGTACACAAAAATCTCTTGCGCCATTTTGATAGCATATTTTTTTCAAATGGACTCCTTAGATTATTAAATAGCAATAGCTAATCACAATAAATTCAGAATTTATGACCAGCAAAATAAAATTTTTACTTTGTCTACTGGCATCTAATCATTCAACCTTAAATAAAAAAAAAATTATTAAAATATATAAACATCAGTTACTTAATCATTTGAAGGCGATAATAAAATAATGTGCCCTTCATCATGCAACCAAAATATAATCGATTCTTAAGTGGAAAAAGCTTTATTGAATCTATATTTAATGCTTTGAAAACGCATGTAATTTTAAATAATTTAATTTATATATATACAATAGCAAACAATTGATAATTTAACTTTAATATTCCTCATCCTCACCCGTTGGCTTCAAGATTAAAAAATTCCTTGCAGGAATTCATAAAGTAACACAGGGCCGCGGTAGCCTAGTGGTCATGGTTTTGGATTCGTGGCCGGCGGTTTTCGTTCAGTCGCGGTTTCGATCCTTGGCCGCCAAAGACTCGCCGTGTAGCCGGGGCTGATGTACGTTAAATCTGTCCTCCCGTTGGCGTGGTGTGGATGTTAGGAGATGGGGTGCCAGCTCAGGTGTCGTCCTCGTCACTTGATCGTGGTTCAAAATTTCGAGGTCGGTCGCCAATAGCCCTCGCGTTGCTTCTAGTGCGACGTTAATAAAAACTAAACTAATCATAAAGTAACACAATTGACAATGAGAATAAATGTAGTAAAATTATGGTTAATTAATTAATTTTTACATGCGTAATAAATTACTTATTAAGGAAAATTTTTAACTTAAGTTGCTGGGAGTTTCAAACTATTCAGTGGTAAAAGAAGCCTTACCACTAAACTACGGAAAGATTAACCTTAACTTATTTCTTAGGATACCTTCAACTTTATATTGTGTCGCCCTTGGGTTAGATTTTCATTCACTTGCATGTGTTGAAAGACAGTCATGTCTACGTTAAAAAGGTTACTATTTTTAATAATCTTTTATCATTATAATCAATTTGAGTGTTGATTTATTTTTGATTACCACTGTTCGTATTTTATGCGCTATTTTAGGAAAGTAAAATGCACTAATTGGTCAAAGTTATGAGGACATTCTAGAGTCAGAGCTCTAGAATGATGTTAATTTCGCAAATAAAAATTTCTTATCTCGTACTAGTAGTATTTTACTAATAATTATTGATTACTGAGTATTTTACTATTAATTATTGATGATTATTTATTACTGAGATTTCAATGATAAATCATCAGCACGAAAATATGAAATTTTATTAACTCACACAATAATTAAAATTAAAATTGACCGAATTTATCTTAAACTGTTTGAATGGGCGCGTTTTTAATTTTTAAGTGTGTGTATTCTAAACAGGTATAAGCATAATACACCTTCAAGTATTTAAAATTTTTATTGCAAGTAATTTTGTTTGCAAGTTAATCATTTAAATAAACAGTAAAAAATTAAACATTGGGATTTTATCTCTTATATTTTAAACATGTGTCTTTCGGCAAAATTTAAAATTTTATTAATTAAATTGGTACCGAATAAGTGTGGATGTATGCTGTTTTGTATAACGCAATTGTATAACTGTCCTGCATAAATGACAATAATTATGAACATGTAGCCTCTCACCAAGGAGGTTCCTGATGCACCAATTTATCAAGACAAAACAAAAATCAAAACCAAGTAACTTTTAATAGTAACAAAACTAGAAAAAATGTTTCCTACGCAGATGCAACAAAGAACGAAAAAACAGGAGGGAACTAAACAGCCTAAAAAAAACCAAAAACACATATTCCATAGATATAGTACTAACTTAAACTTTACTATCGATGACTTCTATGAAGCACTCAAAGTTTTAAAAATGTTTGCAGATATGCACTGCTGACAATTAAAATTGTAACACCAGGAAGGAATGATTTGACAAACGTCAAAATCACATGCAAGGATGAAGAGGTTGGGATATGCAAATGATTAATAATTCAGCGCATTTAGGCGACATAGGAGGAAGAAACGACATCTGAAGCACTGCATAAAAGAAAAGTTGTGTAGTGGATTTCTCATTCGGAAAGCGCTTTGTAAGGTCGGAGTTTGCTCAGAATATCGCGTTATGTCTCGAATAAGAAGAAGAAATGCTTAGCAGCAAGTATCGGAACACGATAGAAACAGGGTCGTTGCCTATCGAGAGAGTAGATTATAGTTCCGTAGTATTGCCTGTCGCACTGGTCGAAATCCAACCACTGTCATGCGAATATGGAATCAATGGGTTGCCAAGGGTCATACTGAACGGTATGCAGGATCTCCAAGCTCTCCTACGAGTAACGTCCGAGAGGACAGACATATTGTGAGGTTGGCCCTACGAAACCGTACAACCACATCACGGACCATTACTATTTAAATCATGAATCTGAGAAAATTTCATAATTAACTTAATTTGAAATCAATATTTAAATAGGTCAGGATGTAAACGTCCAGGAATAGCAATCGGCGAGTAAGGGAGCACCGATGTAGAATTAAGATTTTCCATTATTCCGACACGCCCAATTACGATTGGGCGCTTCAGACGAAACAGCGAATTTTCATTGTGCAGTGGAAGGAAATGGAAATAACTATGGGGGGGGGGGGGTTTGAAGGTGTTATTGAAAAAGCAAGCTATGAATTTGTGACATGAAATCCTTTTGGAATAGAGAGGGAATTTACTTTAGAAAAGCTAAAAATTTATACATTAAAGATTTGCCATACCTGATGCCATATTAGTTAGAAGCGTGAGCTCTCTTGATAGACGTGAGTCCTCCCGTTGTCGTGGTGTGGAAGTTAGGAGAGGGGGTGCCGGCTCAGGTGTCGTCCTCGTCACTTGACCGAGGTTCAAAATTATGAGGTCCGTTGCCAATGGCCCTCGTGTTGCTTCTAGTGTGACGTTAATAAAAAAAAACTAAAGAAAAAAAAAACTAAACTTGTTAGGTGTGAGAACATGAATTAAATAAAATAGAAAATTTTTCGGTGGATCAATTTATAGTGCTGTATTTACGATTTTGTTAAAATAATGGTATTTAATTTGATATTGATTAAAACACAAAAGTTTTAATATTTTTGGACACTTACCACAAGCTATCGCGAAGAACGATGTAGCTTGTTTGGAATTAAATTTGATATGGTTGAAATCCTACAAATTTTAAAAACCTTCAAACGCATAGGATTCAGAAACCAATAAATTACTTACTGCGTTCGTGGTCTTTTGAAGACTGGAAAGTGTTGGTAGTTGTGACCCAGAGCAATTATTAGTCTTTTTGTAGATGAAAATATCCCTGCGGAGTATACAAGGAAGTTTGGGAGTAACTCGTTGGGAATTAATGGAACCCTATTGAAAAAAATTATTGATTGTTTTTTGATGAATTCTTGCATTGGTTCGACTTTTTCAGATCTTTATGTTAGACCTTGTTTCAGACATGCCAAGGAACACTTGCAAATTTCTTATGATGAATATTTTGTAGACGTGCAGTCTTCCATAGGTAGACTTTCATCATCTTCAGATGAGAAGTTGCTGCTGTTGTCCATATGGGAAAATCATATAACATTATAGCTCTCAAAATAGATCTGTAGAGCAGAAATTTATGTCTAATCGCCAGCCTGCTCGTTCGAGAAATCAAGCAAGTGAGTTTTCTATTCCTTCCGACTACTTTCTGAGGAACAAGCTGGATGTAGCGGGCAAATGTTAATATTGCGTCAAGAGACTACTTTAGGTACTTGTACGGTCCGAAATATCAAGTTGCGTCAACTTAGATATTAGCCTTTCATGCCAAATCTTGCCAAAGGCTTTAGAAAGCAGCTATGTTACTGCGGAGCATTTGGCGAAGAAGCCGTGGTGATCTGGAATGACAATATTTATGTCTAAGCAGTGCTAGTTCAAACATTTAAAAAAAAAAAAAAAAAAACAAATTCGTATGCCTTACTCAGGGAACTGAATAAAGATATTGGACAATAAATTTGAAGGTTTTCATCGTCTGAATAAGGTTTGAGAATGGAGACTACCACAGCAGTTCTCTAAGCTTTCGGGAAATGGTAGTTCTCCATTAAGTTAATTAGCAGCACAATAAGAACAAAAATTTTAGGGAGAAGTTTATAAGGATGCTATTTATGATTAAATTCAATCCTGGTGCCTTTTAATTTATTAATGAATTCCTGAATTTCACTGGTCTGAAAGTAGTCTACATCCAGCCCGATTGGGAAGTCCAAAAACCGTTTGACTTTTAGTTGTGTATTTTCAGAAAACCTAGGGTTATCTACATCGTTATGTGCTCAAATTGACTCTGAAGGCTATCTGCTATGACTTCCGCAGTTTAAACAAGTGCAACAGCGACATTGCAAAGGGTACCCCGCAGTGGATGAATGTGAGGAAAAGGCTCTCTGATTAGGAAGGTTGCCCCCCAAAGTGAATTGTTATCAGGAGAAAGAGCCTCAATGTTTTTTTTTTTCTCATCTTTCTGGAGGAAAATGTTTGATATCTCTCATTACCAGATGGCTGATAGCACGGAGTTCAGATTTGAGGGTTGGATCTCCAGAAATATCTCAAAATCTCCGTACTCTATTTCTGTAATGAGCTTTTGCACGAATTTCAGGTAGTAATCGGAGAAGAGGAGTTTTAAATTTTTGTTTTGTACAAATGCCTCGTAGAATGATTCTCCCAACCGATCGATTGTATTCCCAGATTATCATTGCTGGATGAAGGAGTTATTAGAAGCGGTTTAGTATATATATATATATATATATATATATATATATATATGATCTGAATCATGATCACTAATTACTCTGATGTTATAGTAGAAAGGGATATTTCTTAAAATAGCTAAATCAATGATGGAATCCCCAACTTCTGTTCTTGAAAGATGATTTATGTGTTTGGGAGCGTACGGCGCTACTATCCTGACATAAGAAAATCTGATTATAATGCTTTTGAGTGCACAGCCCAGAGCATTCGTTCTAGCATTGGTCTACATTTTTATGTGTAGCCTTTAAGTCTCTAGCAATAATGGCATTTTGGCCAGTATTCATAATTTTCAAAATGTCCTTCTCTAGGAATTTGAAGTTATTTAGGGATGGGGACATACGAACATAAACAGAAACTACTTGTAACGGAGCAATTATTAATTTTGAATTTAATTACAGTTGCATCCATATATTGTAACCTTGGAATAAGGACTCTTCTGTGGTCAATATTTGTTTTACAATATACGGCGGTGCCTGCATGAAAACGAAGTGAAAAATTGACTATATCGTCTACGTAAAGACAATAGTTGGTAATCTGGGGTTCAATCCCCGGTTTCAGTTTTGTTTCCTGAACCAAAGACAAGCCAAGATTTTGCTCTAAGGCAAAGTCACGAACTGGTTTACGTTCCAGAAATCTATAGAACTTTCATGCTCATCACGATTGAATTTTAATGTTCAGGAGGGAGCGCTCATACTTAATTGCCACATAAACCTCAAAAATAATGCAGACTTTGTCATCATCCGCAGACACGTTGCGGAGAGCATGGAGAGATTCCCGGCAGTCTCGAGAGAGAAGTTGTTCATCAACTTTCATGTCACTCTCGATTTCCTTTAATGACCTAAAAAGAGTGGTAAAATCTCGACTTGAAGAAGTTGGGGCCACAGAATTTTGAATAATTAGCGGTTGCTCCTGGATTGGTCTTGAAAGCACTTTGGAATATTGAAGGTTGGGGTTGATGCTGCAGTAGCTGTTAAGAGTCGCTGTGGTCTGGTTTCTACTTTTTAGTAGCCGTCGCTTGGAAAGAGGCTTTATTTTTATTCTTAAAATTGTTATTCGGGTGACCATTTTTGGCCTTTGGGAATCGGAGGCTATTGGCACTAGTTCTCCGCATGATCCACATCACAGTTACCACCTTTTAGAGGGCTTTCAAAATCAAGGGGGAAATTCTTAGCCCTGTGTGATTCTGCATACTTAACATATTTTAATGGTAAATGACAAAGTTCTGACGAGTGGAAAAATCCCTGACATCTCCGACATTGATTAGGTCGATTATTTCCACGATAGCGTTCTATTGAAATTTGAGTACCTTACATTTCAGTAAAGTTGAAGATATTTTCTGCCTCTAAATTATTAACTAACAGTAGGTAAATTAAGGCATAGGAGCGTTGAACTAGATTTTAGAATTAGACTTGAACTTAGAAAACGATAGCAAGGTCTGGAAGTCTTCGTTGCGAGAAATAAAAAGGGGGGGATTTTAATTTTGGGGGATACCTGTGGTGGGGAAGAGGAACATCTTCCTCAATGTCCTCGTCCTCACTAGAATTTTGATTATTGCCAAGAACTGTGGGATCAATTACTGCAAATTGGTTCGTCTGGACCATGACAGGAGGAAGAGAAATAGATCGAGAAGGCTTACTATTTTTGAAGTTAAAAATGCTTGGATGGAGTATGGAAACCATCCACGTCCATGGCCCTGTTTCTGGACTATTGGTTCTGCTTTGTTGGTGTTAGTATTACACCACTTTAGCCAGGAGTCGTTGATTTTTAAGTTGCTCTTTTCACTCTTTTGATGTCGATTTTCTCTATAATTTTATTGAGAATAGCTTCGTTGATAGGCAGCTTGGATATAGGTCTGGGCAGTTTTTCTTTCACAGCAATGAGTGCCGTGAAAACTTTGATGAGCTCATTTGTAGTGTTGTGAATGGCAGCACCCCGCCCACCAAGAGCAGCACAAACTGACGTCAGATGATTATGTTCTTATTTTCTTTACTCTTGGAGTTTGTAATCGTCGTATATGTAGTGTGTTGTGAGTAATAAATTGTTTTGTTATGTGTCACATCCTGTTTTATTCAGTATAAATAAAATTAATCTATCGAGATCCGACATCAGGTAGGTATCAGCTCTACTTTAATATTTTTAGCTGTTAAATTACAGAGAGTAACGCTACATATAGGGTGCGCAAATTCAGCAAAATCGTTAGGTACTTGTGAGAGCTTACGTGCCCACATGGCGTAAGCGTTAAATTATTTGTCATATTTCTTTCGCATTATCTGAGAAAACTTTTTTATTGAATTCTATGTTCGAGGAAGAAGGCGTAAGTGAAACGATATCTTTCCCCACGGCGTTTTGGGCTCCCGACGATTGCTGCTCTGCAATTCTCACGGCGTTTGGAGCTCCCTTTCGGTAGTTGCTCTACAATCCCCAAAGTATTTATTAGTTGTTTGCGGTGCGCTGATTGGCCGTGCGCTTTTCCCCGCACCGGTGGTGGGCGTTTCTGTTATTTCCGTTCCTTAAATGGAAGTGGCGCCGTTACTCAAATCCAGATTGTCGATGTCATCGAGAGGTAAGAGAAAAGTTCCTCAGCACTGAAAAGTGCTCGAAAGGCTCAAAAAGAAGGCGGATAAGAGCACTACTTAAACGTGTCTGTATCATAATCTATGACTGCTAAAAACACATTTTTTAACGCTTTTTGGTCTTTGAGTGTTCATGGCAGAAAATTGCCATACAATTATCATTTTGTTATTATTGGTATAATGAATGTACCTTAGTATGGTGTAGAGTTTCAACAGTTTTTACTTTTACGTGAGATTTGCTGTTACAACTATTGAAAAATGTCTGGATTCAAATCAAAAACATTAAGGATTCGTAATATTTCATACTCTTGGACAATTGAAACGTTTATCGACTGTTCACTGCCCGATCCTGTAAAAATAGGAATGACATATAACATGGACAAATTTAAATTGTATTTACATCCGAACCAAAATATGATTACAGACAGCATTATGAATAATCCGAACAACATTGCTGCTGACCGACTCCTCTCAAAACCCATTTTATGTGACTGCGCGAAAAGAAGAAAGCGACAACTGATAGAAAAGTGTTATCAATTATGTTCGAAAATAAGAGAGAAGTATTTAATGGAAGAACTCATGCTGAACGCTGAAAAGCAATCAGATTCTGAAATAGGAAGTTGCAAGACGTGAAAGACAGCAGAGTGTAAAGCTTATTTTCTTTTTAAATTGATAGTCATTATAAATATCGAGCAATTTTACTTTAGGTTACAGCATAACGTTCATTTATGCACTACAGATGATGCTCAGTTATTTTTATTTGGTGTTACCTGAAATTCGCAAAAAAAAAAAAAAAAAAAAAAAAAAAAAAAAAAAAAAAAA
>BMAW01003790.1:196957-221464 GCA_019974015.1 Nephila pilipes
AAAAAAAAAAAAAAAAAAAAAAAAAAAAAATGCAGAAATGTCTTAGGTATTCGTAACAGAAAAGCTGCAATTCATTTTGTATTACCTGGATCATTTAGATGTAATTATGTTTGCGGAATCTGGTATGTGAATTAGTAAAGTGCATAAAAACAGTACTAAAGCACACTTAGCTATACTTCATGCTATTTCTCTATGAATATATGAAGCTGTTTTAGTTCACAAGAACAGAAAAACATTAACATTTCAGTTGTATGTCGAATTTCCCATTAAAGAATGAATAATCAGAAATAGAATAGGCGTAGAATGAAAATTTGTATCTACTTTAAAATTAATGAATAAAAGTAAGGATCTTTGTTTTCTTTCGTTTTCGAAGATGGAAACGAAACAAAAATTTTATAATGTTCTTGATATGTATGTTTCCTTAAATTTAAGTTTTCAATTTAAGATTTATTGTAATATTTTAAACATAAAATTAGTTTTGACGATCTGTGAACGCTTCAAAAGCTTCAAATATCTTTTTGTTAATGTTTTCTTAATAATCACCATCTTAATTGACATGCGTTTAGTTATAAATGTTGTAATAATAATAATTGTGCATTTACGTTTCTATGAGTACATTCTCAATTGCTGTTCGCAAAATTATATATAAGAATTGAAGTAAAAATTATTATATTTTTAAAACATTTTTATAATTTATACTCTTTATAATTTTATATATATATATATATATATATATATATATATATATATATATATATATTATTATTCCATTCATGTGTATTTCATTATAAATATATATTCTGCATAATATTATATTTCATTCTCTCTCTCTCTCCTTATATATATATATATATTTGATTCATTCCATGTATATACTCAGCATTTCATTGTACATTTCACTGCTTATTTATGTAAAATGAAAACTTCATTAATTTCTTTGAAGGAATTAAAGTAATAAAACATATAATATATATATATATATATATATATATATATATATATATATACTTTTAATTTTAAAAAATGAGCATAAACAGACAGGTTTTTGCATGAAGTTTTCCATACTTTGTTAAGTCTAGAATTTTTCGCTAATATAATATTGTCTTACAGTTAAAGCCTGTGTCATCAAAATAATAAATGTTCACTCAGTTCTGTTTTTATAGCAATTCATTGAATTTCATTCTCGTTTTGCACGATTTATTTATAAAACTCCATTAATCATATTTTTGTGGAAGACTAATTTTTCGTAATATACTTATATTTCCAGTAACATTTCGCAATATTAATGGATCTTAGGTCATTTGTAAATTAGTGCTGTGGGATATCTTCATTATTTTTTGTTGTTGGTCTCTCCCAAAAGTATTGATTAAAATGAGTAGGTTAAGGTGATTGGTGTGAATAAAAACAAATTAAAATTCGTGTGTGATTAAATTTGTTCATGATATAAAAATTAAATATATGCTTAATTAAAACAGATGTTGAATACATACATACATGTTTATATGCCCCATTTTTCATTAAATTTTTTTCCAAGCCGAGAGCGGTCTCCCCGCTTTGTACACTTTTAATAAAAATTAAATGTGAATTATGTAGAACTTTTTCCAGATTTCAAAACGAATAGTCTTCTGGTTTATTTTATTATCATAACTGATTTTTAGAAGTTGGGAATAATTCTATTTTTAAAGAATGCAATGTGTGTTTGCATATGAATTTTTCCTGAATGTATCCAAAGTGTAAAAATAGAAATAGGGTGTACTATTATATTATTCCACAAACTTTAAAATTGTTTTCAAAACCTGTGAATAAATAAAAGCTCTAATATTGTAATGTTTTTATGATATTTTAATCATTTACGACATTATTGCAGTAGTTGGAGTTTTTGATTCTTCTGACTTAATTTTACTGCCAAAGATTTTGTACATCGTCGATTTATGAAAATTTTTTTTTAAGAGTTACCGAAAAATATTTTGATCAGAGTCCGAATATTAAAATAATGCTCTCATTTTATGCTGAATTATTTATATTTATTATTTTTAAAATATTTTTCGGCAACCTTTTTTTTTTTTTAAGAATTATTAATTAATTAATTTATTTTTATTTTGCTTTATATTGAGTTCTCTTGATTATTTTTGGTTATATTTTCAATTTTAAGGTTTCTAATAATTATATTTCTGAAATCCTTTTTGAATAATATTTACTCTTTGACTATTTGTTTACATTGAATAATTTTTGAACATACTATTTATTCTGATTACAAATTCTGAGGAGAAATGTTATGCGGGTCATTATTAGTAATGCAGTGGAACATTTGATAGTTTTGAAAGTATTTTACACATTTTTTCCCTAAATTTTAAGGTCATTATTGTTAGACCTCGATAACTTTTTTATTAGTATAAAATACTTTTATATCGAACTGAGGCAACTGATAGCTAAATTGGAACATTGAATATGTCCATTTTGATAAAGTTTAGCAAATATTTCGGTAGTTAACATTCATTACGCATTATAACTAGAAAATGCTCAGTTATTTTCGTTAATCAATCAACGATGCTCGGTAATTTTCCTTTGTGTGTATTATATGGTTACACCCCCCCACACACACACTAATGAAACCGGCTCCTTTCACAAATTAGTAATACATTTTATTCAATTAAGTATAAATTATGCTAAAGTTTGTAGAACGATATTAATAATTTTCAATTATTGGTTACATTCTAAGAAAATTATCTTTCTTAATTAGATTTAATTTCATTTTGCAGAGTATTTTGAATATAGTCGCAATAATTAAAAACTGTGCATATACTTCTAGTTGTGTATAAAACTTATTTCCAATTATAATTTTAACACCGAGATGTTATCGTTCTAAGCATATCGTTTCATTATGATACATATTATATTAATTCCTCAAATAAGGATACACTGAAAGGGAGGGGGTAGAGTGCAAATAGATCAAAAATTGCTGAGGGAAAATTGTATTTCTTAAATGCGACTTTCTATCTATATATGACAAATCCTAAATTATAGGCTGGAGTTTATTGATGTTACATTCTACTGCTTGCATGCCAGTTAATTTCAAAGAATGTCCAGCCCATGGTACGTATATAGCTTATTTATTTTTTTCATGAAGTCGGGCTTACAATCATGAAAATTTCCCATTCATATTCGAGACATTATCGTATGACTGACCTCTACAATCACCGATGGAAATGTTATTTTCCAAAAATGAAATCGCAACATCCGTCAGATACTCTGCAGAAAAGCAATATCCTAGATATAAATAGAAAAGTACAAAACTCTATAGGATTAAAACATTAGGCTCTGGATTTCTTGCTGTCGTGTCGATGGGAGCCTTAAAGGTTTCACCTCAATACTAACTGGAGTACCCATTTTCCACATGAGTGAAATTTTAAAATAAAATGATCATTTATTAAAAAATAAATGACCAGTTTTAGCTTAGAATACACTTTTAAACCGGTACAAGATGATTTACAGAAAAATTATGAATAATTTAGTAAATGATGGCTCCCCTTTTATTAATATCCTAAAAACAACTAAGAGATTTTTTTTAAAACAATACACATTCTGGGATGAGTTATTCGAAAAAAAAATTGCTATTTTGCTACTAAGAATAAATAAATAAATACACTGTTCTAAAAATCATTATGCCATTTCTCACGTACTATGCACATAACTAGCATTTCGTTTTTTTTTTTTTTTTTTTTGGTTCTGTTCAAGGGGGAAAAAAAGATAAAACTCACTCACTAGTTGGTAAAAATAAGGTGTATGTTATTAATTCTGAAGGTGATAAGATCCAATTTCTTAAATAATTTCTTTTTACTCTTTTGTGAATAGAAAGAACAAAGCTTCAATTAAGTTATTATTTCTTATATACAATTTTCCTATTTTCCTATTATGATTATTTCATTGTTATTATTAATGTACAAAATATTATACTTAAAATTATCATTATAATGCAGATGTACATATGTACTATATACTAATATAATTAATATTAGTTTTATCACATACAGTAAATTATTAGGTTTCCTTAAATATTTAGTTATTTTTTTAAGTTGCGAATGTAAAATCATATCTAAGAAAATATTGAGTAAGCTATTTTAATGGAAATGACATGCACCGAAAAAAATCTTTAAAAGGTTTTTAGCTTTCCATATTGTATTGTCTTTCATAATATTTGGAATCTCTTAAAAGTTCTCAGAAAAATCTGTGTTTGTAATAATACGATATAAATATCCTTGTTATTATGCTTATCAAACGAAACAAAGAATTACGATCGAGAGGAAGTCATGGATTCTAAAAGTTAAAGAACATTATAACAAGAATTATTAATTAGGAACATTATATTTATGTATGTAATTTTCCTTAAAAGTATTTTATATTTTATACAAATATGTGATAAAGTATTAGTAAAAGTAATAAAGTATAAATACATTATAAGTTAAGTATAAGAACTTAAATTAAAGTATATGTAATAAATTTCAATTCCGTGCAGGAAAATCTGATTAAACATACGCGCGCAAATAGAAAATTTCTAGTGAGGGATCTTATACACTAAAATCTCTTATTTTGTACTATGTTGGATAAAAATTTCTCCATTTTTGATGCTTACTCTTAAGACATTAAAATATTGTGCAGGCATTTATTTATCTAATTATCAAATCGCACTTTAGGATTCCTGTTATATGATTGTTTTTCTACATTTCTATAATATTACTGCAATCTGAAATATTGTTATATATTCGTTTTATAAATGGTCTTTTTTATTTGGGTTTCAATAATAATAAAAAAGGACGTTCATTTGAATTTTTAAACGAGTAAAATAATGCTTTCCATACTGGAAGTAAATAAAAATATTTCTCTGAATTACAATACACATCGAAAATTCTTTTGGAAGATCATAGTGCATTCAAAATGAGGAAAGTGCGCACTTATGCATATTAATCAATGTAAAAATATTCCAAAGAGTCCATTGAAATATTTATATATAATTTTAGAAACTGTTAAGATATTATTTCATGTTGTTCAGAGGGAAAGAGAGGAAATTTAAAAAAAGAAAAGAAAAAGAGCAGAATTTTTTGAAACTGGATATTATTTTTACTAACAAACCAAACACAATTACATATTATTTTACTTTTTTTTTTTAATGCGATATAAATATTTGTATATTATCTTAAATCTAAAAGAAATACAATTCAAAAATAAAAACATAATTACCTTTAACTGTTTCAAAGAAATTAAATTTAATGGAAATAATTGTTGATTTAGAACTGTAGGAGTGATTTCCTTCAGGGTCATTCCAACCCTCTTTTTACTAGCCTTGACGCCTGTCATAAAATAGGGAATGCGTTTTTGTCACTTCTGTTGGGGGCCTTAAGTGTATATCTCTCGTCCATTCATGAGTGATCCTTAACTCGAGTGTGCAAATAAATAAAAGGTCACTGGAAGGAGGGTCTGTTAATCAATAAATTGAATATATCTCGCTTTAGAAATAAAACTTATATTTTCCCTGATTGTCAGCAAACATTGTAAATAGAAATATTTAACATAGAAGTAATTGTCTTCAACAAATCATGTCCTGGAACAACATTTGACGATTAAAATTATTCTGATCATGATCTTATTGAGGCCGAGTAGAGAAAGAGACGAGGTCCCCTCAAAGGCGAGGCCCTGGGCCCGGACCCAGTTGGCCCATGCCTTAAGAAGTCCATGCGTCTGACCGTGACTCGAAATGCATAGCTCCGTGCAATATCTCAGTGTGAAACTTAAAAAAAAAAAAAAAAAAAAAAAAAAAAAAAGCTAGACAAACTGTAAGTAAACTAAGCCAAATCCTTCTGTTTCTACACTTTTTTTTTTTCTTTTAGAATGATCTCAAATGGCATTGTATAATCCTAAAAAGATATTCAATCGCTTCAGTATTCGAAAGAAATAAACATGCAATCATACGAATTTTTAAAACATTAAATATTTGTCCCATCTGAATTGGATTTATCGGCTTAGCTGAAACGCGTGCAATACTCTTTATGAAGAGTAACTGACCGGAAATACAAGAATTATTTCACTGAAGTGCATTATATAATCACAGAATTAAATTAATCCATCATAATTCGATAATTCTTATTCCTCCCCCCCTTTTATAGTCACAGTATTCTTCAAATAATGATTCTAATGGAAGGGGGGGGGAACATAATTTAGTTAAAAAAATACATTCAGAAAGAGGTTAAATTTCGTATGCCTTTCAACTTTTAAGTTGATTTTAACTTATTATGAGTAGCAGAATGCGATAATTTCACAAAATTAATAAGTATTTTAATTAAAACGCAAATTATATCAGAAATATGGAATACACAAAAATTATCAAAACTTAAGCAGTCTGAAAATGCTTTTGCATAAAATATTTGTAAATGGATTTGGACTAATATGTAGATGGTATACATATGATTTTTTGAGAGAGCAAACAAATTAAAATACTCAATTATTTTTAAGAATAAAGAAGAATCTTTCCCAAACCTCTTTCCGCCATCATATTTGTGGAGATATTTTGTAAGTAATTGAATTAATATTTTACTCTGTTATCAATATTGTGACTTCTAATACATAAGAATATACGGTTTGATAAATGTTCTGCATTATGGAAACTTTCAGCCTTTCAGTAATTGTGTGTTCAGAATAACAAATAAAAACAAAAATAAAACCAGGTGTACATTTTTGATTAATTTAAGGCTCCGATTGTCTGAGACAAGTAAAATTATGTAATCAAATGGTGTTTAAGTTAAAAAATTTTGTTAGGAAATAATAATTGTTTTAAAATATCGCAGATTTTTAATAAAACGGCAGAGAGAACTGAACTGATTTGATGCGGTTCTACGAGTGCATTTGTAGTGTTAAATATTTAATTTATTTATTCAATTTATATAATTTATTCATTCCCTATTTTTTATAATTTGTAAATTTATTTAAATATGTAACAATTTTTATTGAATTATTTTTTAAAGATGATTATTCCCACATAACTTTATAATATTATGCCACTGAATAGTTTGGGGTCGGGTTTTTTCATTTAATTCTATTTTGTTTGCATCTTAGATGAAATTCACCAAGAAAAAAATAATAACACTTCTCTTATCTCTTGAAAAGGCTGAAGAATTTTTTGAAATCTTTTAATATCTTCTTAAGATTACTTTTTACGAAATGTCTCTTTTTTGGTTTCGCTTTGTAAGTAACCATAGCAACGAACCATGGCAACAAGAGAAGCGTTTCTTAGCTAGAGTTGTGCAGACATACTGAGAATAAAGAACTATACATCGAATGAGATCAAATATCTGAGGAAATAGAAATCAATTCAAATGACCACATATTCAAAATGGTAATACAAGCTTCTCCGTCTTCTTATAAAAGTATATCTACACTTTTAACATACATTCAGGTACGTTTCTTTAATCCGTTTATTTCAATCAAGAACAATATCTTTTAATTTTCTATATTCTTTATTTTTCAGTTACGTATTATCGAACACAGAGTAAACTTTAAATCTAAACAACTTTAACTTGTTCATAAAAGGCTTGGTAGATAATTCGAAATTATCGGATAAATAAAATTGTTTCAGTTCAGAGTAACGGTAAGTTAGTCGTACTATAATATCTATTACATTCAACTGGTGTGTAATTATATTACTAAATCAAAATATCCTAAATATGTTACCAAAATATCTTATTTTATGTAAATAATATTGCTCATTATAACGAATTAGAATCACAAATATTTCAAATATATGTAAGTGTAAATAGAATAATATGTTATTCATAGTATTTAAAATTCTGAAAGCTTTGTATGAATAAAAGCATTTTTCCATTTTTTTATTCGAGATAATTAGTCTTCCTTGTCTTTTAATTTCTGAGTTTGTAACATCCTATTACCTCGGATGTTATCTTGTGCCATCACTAATATCTAATATTAAACAATATGACACCAATAATTAGAGAACCACCAAAACAACTTTCAACATTTATTAATATATAACCACTAAGACAATAATAATGTAACTCTCCTGGTCAAGTTTATTAACACCTTAATTCAACCCACCAATAATAATCTAACAGCTTCTTACCAACTGCAAGTCTTAATCTGGAACAACTGCTGAAAACACTAGAACAATTCTCAATCCGAGTGTTTTACACTCGGACCTCAACTCTAACCCTTAAGTCAGCTTTCCAATACTATAACCTTTAGATTCCACCTCCTCTCGTTGCAACGCCTCTCTGATCCTCCTTCTCCTCTCCTTCTCTACTCCTTCAGATGGAGTTTATATACTTCTTAATTTAACCGCTTCACTTCATTCCTAACTGCTTTGCATATTACATTCTTCATCACGTTTCATTTTTGGTTGGGCAAAGGTTGTTTAGCGGAAGCAATCAATCTCAATTGAAGGTCCCTAAGGTTAGTGAAGAGAAACCGCGAATAGCCCAATGTCACAAGTTCAATAGTTTTAATCTTTAACTTTTTTTAAAATTACTGATTAAGGAAAAATAATTATAAGAAATTTAATTTCAGTATTTAAAATGAGGAGATAAAGGAGAGAGACTCTACTGCTCTGCGAAATATGCGTATTACGTGTCTTCGACTTCGTTTACGTTATTTTTATTTTGAAATGATTTACTGCAACGCCTAAACATCAACTGCGGAGTCGGGTGATAGAATTCTGAATTTAAAAGGCTAAAAAATAGAAATCTTATTGTATCAAGTTTATTGTATTATTTGTATTATGTTAGCTACATAAATGTACTTTCTTGATCTAACATATTGGTTATTTGTTGAGTTTGTATTTTAATAAAGACCCATTTACCAGCTTAAAACATCCTTTTGTAGCAAAATTGTGATATGAAAGCAAGTCTGAATCATGAAATTGAATCATTTAAATTTGAAAATACGCTATAGAAATTGTTAAGTAGGATTAGATATAACTAAAAATTAGAATCAATTGGCAATATCATCTGTGTGTAAATTTACTAAGTGGAAAAAGAATAATCTATACATCTATATCACCCCTCTTTCTAATTATTCCGTATGTGGACATATTGAAAAACATTTTATTCTTCTTATACATATTTATCGCGTAACAGTTTTAATTCTATAATATATAACTATATAGGGAAAAAAACAGATGGCACTAATGGTTGCATTTTCTTAAATCAATAAACGCCATCAAATGTCTTAAATATCGTTTTGAAAATTTTTCAAAACGCTATTACTTCATATTATCTTTATCATTCATATAAATTCCCTTACTATACTTAAAGTTATCTATAATATTTTATTAGTGCTCACTAAGACTTGGTTAAGAATGATTTTAAGATATTGCAAAAAAAAAATAATCTGTAAAATGTCCTGAAAATTACATAAAAAAAGTTATATTACAAAGTTATTTCAATTGTATGCCTCAATGTTTTAAAGTTATTCAAATACATAATTACATGTAATAAAATTCATTTATTAAAAGCAACGTAGTTCTTTTTAACATATTCTTTTCAATAAATTACTTTATCAGTTATCAGTTATTTTCAATATTGCAACTGATCCAACTATTAATTCAGGAATTTTTATGTATACATATATTCAAAAGTCTTGATAATTATATAAACAACAATGAAAATTCCTTGAAAGTTTATACGAAAATTTCTCCTAGAATTAGAAAGAAGGGACCGAAAACAAAAATTAAAAATGGACTAAAAATTACACAAATGATGATTGTACGAAATTATTTTTTTTCATATGGGAGCTACGAGTATGATTAGAATTTGGGGACAAGTAGTAACATATCTATGATGCATCAATTAGACGATAATCAATAAAAAAAGTGAATCGATTTTTTTTAAAATACTGAAAGCTTTGCACCAGGATATTATTAGTGAATGTTAACTGAAAGGGGGTTTATATACAACTGGATCAATTTTGAAAGAAAAAATAATCATTTATTAAAGTTTTAAATACATTTATAATACTGAAACAATTCTGAATCTTCTGCATTTGAAGATGCGGGGGGGGGGAATTTAAAACATAGTTATTTCTTATTGAACCTACTATTATTATCATTAATGATTAATGTGAAAGTAATACATGAATAAACAACATCCAAATCATCGTTGAAAATATATAATGTTTTAGTTCCATTTTTTATTCGTAAATAGCGATGCTTATAGTGAATATCTAAACCGATTCACATTTTTACCTTCTCCCATTTCTTTTGCAACTGTTCTAAACTTTGAATTATTACCCTTTTCTTCAGAAAAAGGGCCATTAAAACATATTTCCCCTGTTTTATACTATATAGGCTACTAATGTAGCCACAATAGCCTAGTAGTCATATTCGTGGACTCGTGGCCGGAGTTGTTTTCGTCAAGTCGTGGGTTCGAGTCCTGATGCCACTTAAGATCCGGAGTGTTGAGGGGCTGATACATTTTAAATCTGATTGGGGTTCCAAAGCTTCCCCTTTGACATGATGTGGAAGTTTGTAGAGGGAAGTTCCAGTTCAGGTGTCGTCCTCGTCACTTGACAGAGATTCAAAATTAAGAGGTTATCGCCAATAGACCTCTTCTTGCTTCTTAGTGCAATGTTTATAAATAATCAACCAAAAATCATCTAATGTACTTTAAAATTATAATTTCTCAATCGAGAACAGTTAAACTTTAAAAATTTTTAGTTTTTATTGGAACTTTTTTAGTAAAATCCTAGATTAAATCCATTGTCTTGAATACAACATACATGCGGTATCAGGAGCTTTTAACCTGGTCTAGACCTGAGTCTCGACCCGGCGCATCGCTATTAGCGCAACCGATTTTACGAAGAAATTGTAATATGCCCTACACGTGGCGTCAACTCACTAAATCTCTCCTGTAGTCTAGCCGTATACCTTATATATCATCTGTCTGAGCGATTGCTTAGAAAGGAAGTTTTCAAAAGGGAAACTGATAGAAAAAATCTATTTCCTTTCAGTTTTTATATATTTGCATAAACATCAGAAGATAGAACAAAATAAAATCGTACAAAATAATGTAATATAATAACAGCAAACAGTAATCTCATACTTATACAATAACAGAAAAAGTTGCCTCACAAGATTACTTTATCTCTCATTACCATCTTCCTAACTGTCTAAATTCGGATATATATAGTGATATTGCCTTTCATACCTATAAGTTCCCATGTAAGTACAAAGCTTGAAAAGGATGGTAAATATTGATACCATTTGGTACTCTTCACTCATAAACAGGGAACTTTTGTGAATAAATTAGATCGAATCATTATAAAAAAAAAAAAAAAAAAATCTGTGTGTTTACTTTTGCTTCAGTAGAAACATAAATATGTCTCGATTAATGCTTTAGATTTCTTTATTTTTTACAGGAATGAAGCATACTTTTTACCATTGCTCGTAACTTACTATTCTTCACTATTACTTTTTTTTAAAAAAAAATAGGGAGGCAATATAACTACAACTACTCTCGCTTTGATATGCTTGAATGAGGCTCTTACTTATGACGCCCCTTGTCTGCAGGCGCTTATTGATGGAAAAGCTGTGAAACTGCTTCTTAATATTCTTGAGGCTGGTTTCCTATGTGTTCGTAGATCTCAGGTAAGTTTTTTTATTTTAAATAAAATAATTTTTTCTACTACTTTAACACAAATATAGAGAATTCTTCACGAACAGAGTGATTAAAAGTAAACCGACATTACTCAGAAGTCTATAGCTCCAGTTATACTGCACAGATCCGAATGATACATCAAACATGTTTTTACGTAAATAATGATGTTGTGTAGGGCAAAGCTTAGCCGGAAAAAAAAATAACAGAGGAAAGTTTTGCCGATAGAGGGTACTACATTCAAGTAAATGGTAAGTCAAGAATGTTATTAAAAAAAAACATCTAAACTTCTAGTTACATTCATGTGTGTAGATGTGAATGCCTTGTCGCTCATCAAAATGTTGAAAGCATACCACCGCGTCATCAATGGCCGCACACATTTCTAACGGAATGAGGAATACATGATGGATGATGCTGGCTCTCAGTTTTGCTCCACTGTTGCTCCTTGATACATGTGATTTTGGAGGAAACGCTATAACTAGAAGCCCCAAGGATTCAGATCCGGTGACCTAGGTGGTCAGGTTTCCACCTAGGCTATCCTGTACCACAAAAACATGCGAGCTATCAGATTTATTAAGAAAGCTTGCTCAATTCACAGTTTATGAACGCATCACCATATGAGCAACTTCTCCGTCTTATATTAACAATGTGATGTCTAAACACGCCTTCTTAACGTCTGGACAACTTTCTATTCCAGAAATTTGTTATAGCGTTCGTTTGTGATTGTATGCCAAACAAAACCATGTGATGTGACTTTATCAAAGAAGTAGGTGCTCGGACTGAAACTAGCTATGAATCCACACCATGCCGTTACACATGGAGAATGTAATGGTTATGGTTGCACAGCAGGAGGATTGGAGGAACCCATAAGCGGCAGTTCTGTGTGTTCACCGCAATGTCTAAGTGAAAATGAGTCTCGTCTATCCGTAACATACGCGATGGTCAGTGCTCATCCACTTGTATCCTTGCTTAGAAATGCAAAGCAAAATCAAGACATCCAAAACGACCAATCGGTTTCGATCCTTACACAGCGTGCAACTTGTTACTTTGGCACTTTCTACTGATAATTATATGTTTTATAGTATAACTACTACTCTGGCTCATTGGCATACGGTTTTGAAGCACAGCTTCCTCAACTGGCAAAAATTCAAACCATTAATTTGTTTGGCTAAATAGAACATAACATAATTTATATTTGAAGTTTCATTCAGATATGTTCAATATAACCAGAAAAATGGGTCTCTGAATTCTGTCAGTTTAATTTTATCCACCCTGTATCGTTCACTTTTTATTTATAATCCCTTTTTGTACTAAAGATACGACATATTAACATCAGTAAATTTAGATATTAAGCTGATTAAATTAGATATTAAATACTGTTAATCATGATAATTTTTAAATAATAATTTTCAAGTTTCAAGCTTTTAAAAATTATTACACCCTAGATCGGCTTCATGATTTCTGCACAAGCCATATACATTGAATGATTGCATATATTTTTCTGCATGTTAGGAATTTATTTTAAATAAATTTTAACATGAAATTCATGTATGATAGTTGCTTCAGACTTAGAAAAAAATTTATATACGAGATTGCGGATAAAGTTTTATTTAAAAATAAATATGCAATTCACACGTACCAGAGAGCTTACAGCCGTACTGAAAAATGCACAAAGAGAAGTCTTACAAGTGCATGCGCTGTGATACAAAAATTCTTATAAACTAAAAAATTGCATATCATAAAGAACTAATTGGTTTTATAAATTATAGGGATGAAAACTTAATTTTTATTTATTGTTCTTTAGACTTCTCTACATAGTTACAATCCAAAGTTATACATTTCTCCCAATGTTTCCTGATATTTCGAAGGCCATCATTGAAGAAATCAGTAGATTGCGTCGAAACTCTTTGTTCCAACGTTTGAATGACGACCAAGCTACTTCACTTTGGTTCCTCAACTGCACCTCGAAATGAGTGAATGGGTGCATTGTTGGCAAGAAGATGGACGCCTCTGAGGATCACACTACACCGTTTCTCGATCAGAACACCATGTAATTTGTTGAACAGTAATAAACACCCTGAGGGTCTGACCCTTCTTTAGACAGTCTTTTAAGATGACTCCACGACAGTCCTAAAAATCAGACAACACGACCTTCTGGTAGACTTCTGTACCTTTCCTTTCATAGGGAGAGAGTTGCTGTGCTATGCCTCCTTGTTCATCAATTTGATCCATGGATCATATTCATGGATCCAAGATTCAGTTGTAATTACCAAGCGATCAAAAAATTCCTCTTCATGTTGCTCCAAAAGACTCAACATCTCCCTTGACAGTTCACACTGTGTTTGCTTCTGAAAAGGAGTAAGTAATCGTGGAACACAGCATGCTGACACCTGTGACATGTGCAATTCTTAATGAATATTTTCCCAAACACTGCCTCAGTAACTAAGATAAGAGCCTTTGGGTTTTTAAACATCGATCTGATAGGATAAAGTCCTCCATTTTCTTTACTGTAGCAGCATTGTTCGTGTGCGATGGTTTTCCACTCCTCGGATCTTCTCTGAGGAACATATGGTCAGTTTGAAAATAAAACAGTGATATTAGATGGGATATCATATCCTTAAGCAGCCATCATTTCATAGTGGATTGAGGATTTGCAGGGCACTATAACCTTTCAGATAAAGGAACATAATCACTCTATCTTCTCCCTGTTAAAGGTTACTTCAATCTACGGCTTTCTGAAACCAACCAAATCAACATTAATAACTGTTGTTTACATCATAAGGATCAATTAATATGCAGTATAAATTTTATCCAGATATCTCGGTTATTTCTTAATAATCAAAATTTTACGATTTTCACTTGTATGCTTCCAATTTTTGAATGGAGAGCATTTCATTTCTCTTAAGGTATAAACATGTTTAAAGTCCACAGTACTAGAAATGAAATACAAAATTATACACATTTTAAGATAGAGACACTAGAAATTGTAAACATTGATTAATTTTTTTTACTAGCGAACAAGCATTTTAACAATTCTACCATAACTGACAGTTCAAAGAAGCGGTAAATGATTGTTCGTTTTCAAATCTTTACAATATTTAAATAGGTTTTGTAAGTTCAGAGTTTTCCTGCTTTTACATAAGAAAGTTTTATTTGCCCATTTAGATCAGAAATAAGTTTAACCGCCTGTGATAAGCTCCAAAATTTACCTTCTAATAAAGCAACATCTCCCACTATAAGATGTTTATTGTTATGGAATCTTAAAATCCGTGCTAGCATTCTCACAATTTTCTTATCAGACAAGAAATATCTATAAAGCTGGTATTTAATTTATCAGCACCATTTATTCGAGTATTTTTTTTATAGATTTACTTCTTTCTGCATTAATCGATCCTCATTAGAATCTATTCTCCGAATCAGGCCAGTTGTCTTCATTTCTTCTCTTAATCCCTTTAAGGTCTTATTCACTATTTCAATCGAACTAATCACTCTATAGAACATCTACTAGAAGCCAAATTAGCGCAGAACTTGTTTCGAATATGACGCCAAAGCGAGACAGTATTAAAGAGAGAATTTCTTGAAAGCGAGCTTTAACGCAAGTTCTCTTCTTACCTTGACCTCTGCTCATTCAACACAAAAATATACACTTGCAGTGTAAACTTGCTTACTAGCACCACAAAACAAATGAAAATTTGTAAATTTTTTTCTTGATCTTTAATTTGGTAACAATATTATTGCAGAAGTAAAACGTACATCAAGAACTTGTTTAGAAACCGAAATAATGGGGATAATAGCTTTTATTGCTCTATATCCAGCATAACACCAATCAATCAACCAAAATAATTAGCCTTTTGGTGATTGGTTCCACTGAATTTTCACATAATTTTATCTTACATAACAATGCGTCTTTATCAGTGTTCCATTCGAGACAAAAAAGTGACACGCATTCTGTTACAGAAGGAATATCATCCTTCATTATATACTTATATATTTAGTTCGATATATCTATCCTCTTAAATTAAAATAATCAGCGATGCCGTTATTATTTGATAATCTAGAATAAACTCTCTTTCTCCTGTCTCAGAATTTAAACAACTCGTAGTTACACTATTATCCAAGTAAAATGCAGTCTTTAGAATTTTACCTGTACTATTTAAAATTTTCGAAATCTTACTTGAATGGTACAGGACTGCCATTCTCAATAAAAAGGGACTACAGATTAGTCCGAGTGCAAGAGTTGTTTTCATCGAGTCGGCGGTTCGATTCCAGATGTCACTGAAGGCCCGTCATGTAGAGGGGCTGATGCATGTTAAATCTGTCGAGAGTAAATATATTCACATTGGGATAGTATAGAAATTAGGAGAATGTGATACCAGCTTAGGTATAATTCTCATCATTTGAAGGAGGCTCAAAATTACGATGTCCATCTCCAATAGCCAACGTGTTCAGTTAGAAATTCAGCTAATTTCTATAGTTTCCTACGAATTTCGCCAATTCTATCTCAGGAAGTTTTCCTTCGTTTTTGAAGGACTAGTATTTTCGTTTACATTATCTCCAAGAATAGGAAGGTAGAATGTTACCTACACTTATTATGCTGAGTAAGTATTTCGCTCTTGTTATCAAATCATAAAACTATTTTTGGCAATCTGATGCACTCTATATTTCGTCTTCGCACTGTCCTTGAGTACATTTCTCGGACTGAAGTATCTCCAGGAATTGATCATCCAACTCAGGGGAGATCAAATGTATTTCTTTTATCTTGCTGTTTTAAAATAAAAGGAGCTTCATTGATTCAGTAAATGTATGATTTATGAGAATAGGATATATAAAGCGCTGTAAGTTTGAGTTTTAAAATTTCAAACAAGCTTACCTAAAATAGAAAAAATATCTGTATTTTCGTTTAGCCAAAATTTAATTGTTAGGATTCTAGCACATTTTCTCAAAATCTACGTTATCCATAGTACTAACATTTTCCACATTATAAAATATTTCTTATAAAGTAAACGTAATTTGTTTCCTGTAAATACCCAAATATCTTAGATATTGTTCATTTGTACAGGAAAATATGAATAAAATTTAAAATTCTTTAATTTTTTGAAATTCAAATTTTGTGAAATTATTCTTAAGTTCAGTATATATGTAACGCCAACGCGAGTTATATTTATAGGTTTTATAAGTAATCTACAAATTTATATTATATTATATTACATTTTATATATATAATAATTATTATTATTATAAAGTATGTTATGTTTATAAATATGATTTTCTTTACATTAACAGAGATGCTTAAGTATTTAGATATCTCAATGTTAAAAAATGACTTTCATTGTTTTTAATTTTAAAAAGTGAGGATAATTTAACGTTGGCATAAAATAAGTTCATATTTTATTGTCGAAGACGACTCAGTGATATTCTAGAACTAATTAGTGATAATCGAGAATTAATTGTAGATATTTCTCTGTTGATTGATCAACGCGAGCTTCAATGTCAAAAACCTTTTCTTTTTTACTTAAATGAAAACTGAGTTTATCTGAAGTCTAAATGAACACTGATTGGATTGAAGATGCTTTTTACTTAACTATATTCAAATCCACATTTTCCTTATTTCTTAACCATTTTCTTAAAATTATCAGCCCGTCACTATTTTAATTTCAATTTCAATTCCCCCTCTCCTTCGCGTAAAATTTAGAAGGAAAAAAAATACGTACATCATTTCCGATTAAATTTCATTAAAAAAACCAAGCAATTCATTCTACTAGAAAGATTACAGCCGGACAGAAAAAAGCATAAAGAGACATTTGCATTTATGCTCTACATGCGCATGAGCTCTGATACAAAAATTCTTATAAACTAAAAATATGCATAGAAGGGGTTTTCTCCGCAAGTAGATCTGTCTGTTTCATGCAAGCATGAAGGCTTTTGAATAAGTCGGTCTCTATCCAGCACTTTATAACCAAATTATACCAGAAATTATTTAGCAAACAGATTTTATGGAAATTTTGATGACTGCAGTTGTGCCGAGGTTACAATATAATCAATCTTTTGGTTAATGCACTGCTGGCTATTAAAATTGCAACACCATGAAGGAAAGCAATTATAAAAAAAGATATTTATAGTGCGTAAACAGTATTGCACGAAAGCAAAATGACTAAATTTGCAAACAGTTTTTGAGTTTACAGAGTTGCAAAATTATTAGAAACAGCTGCCACTCCTGGCATTTAAAACGGCTATTACCCAGTTAGGCACGGAGTCAAACTGGGCTTAGATGACAGAAACGGGCAATTCATTCCATGCTGCTTCAAGTCTATGCCACATATCATCAACCGTGTTAGTGGAGAGGAGTAGCGGGCCAGTCTCTAAGCAATCCAAGACCAGATGTTTTCAGTGGGTGACAGATCCGGAGACAGTGCAAGCCAGGGCTACAATCGATTACCTTGTGTATCGAGGAAGGTCAGAACACGACGAGCAACACGTGTTCTTACATTTTCTTGTTAGAAGACGGCGTTTGGCAGGCTTCGAAGGGAGGGAACAACCATTGGACGTAGGGTGTCAGAAATGTACCGAGCTGCGTTCAAATTACCATCTATCCGAACTAGAGTTGAGGGTGTCGTGTATCCAATGGCTGCTCATACCATAACATCAGGAACAGGGCCTCTATGCTGATATCGAATGCAAACAGGCGACGAGTGGTCTCCTCGGAGTCTCTAGACACGTATATGGTCATCAGAATACTGCACGCAGAACTGGGACTATTCTGAAAAGACAACATTGTGTCACTCCGGTTTCAAGCTTTGTCGTTCGGGGCACCAGAGCCACTGTCCCTCTCTCTGTACTACATTGTCAAGAGAAGCCTAAGTAATGGTCCCAAGTTGGTTCAAACGTCGTCGCACCGTACGAGTGCATACTGGACGTGCTGCAAACATGCTCGTTTCCTGACTAATGTTCCGTGATGTGGTTGTACGGTTTAGCAGGACCAACCTCACAATATGTCTGCCCTCTTGGACGTTAGTCATGGGAGGGCGTGTTTATCTTGCATGCGGTTCAGTATGACCCTCAGCAACCCATTAATTCCATATTCGCATGACAGTGGTTAGATTTCGATCAATGCGACGGGCAATATCACGGATTGATAATCCCCATTCTCGATAGGCAATGATCCTTCCGCTATCGAATTCCGACACGTGCTGGTAAGCATTTCTTCTTATTCAAGGCATAATATGGTATTCTGAGCAAACTCCGGCTTTACAAAGAGCTTTCCGAAAGAGAAATCCACTACACACCTTTCTTTTAAGGAGTGCTTCAGATGTTTTTTCTCCCTCTTAAATGCGCTGAAATACTAATCATTTACATATCTAAACCCCTTCTTCATTTCATGTGATTTTGATGTTCATCAGATCATTTCTTCCTGGTGTTTCAATTTTAATGGCCAGCAGTGTACTTATCTCACCGAATCAATCGGTTTATGATCTTTTGTAGATTTAGGGATGAGGGTCCGATTTCTTGACCCTATGCAAACTTTATTCTGGCTATCATCTGATCACTCCTTACATTTGTCAATGCAATGACAATTCCTTCAGTTAAAGCTTTCACTCACTCTCTTTACTTCTAATTAACTTATTGAATTCTTCACTGCTTATAAATGAAATTTCTCAATCTCATTCACTACGTTTCAATATTTTTTTTTATCTTATCTACATAAGTCCCTTTTCATCCATTGGAAAAGATTTTCAATTCAAACAACATCATATAAAAGTTTCAAAGTCTTAGTTGAAGAGGGAAACTCAATTGAGAGAGAGAGAGAGAGAGAGAGTCCACTTTATATAGAATTTGTTATGTTAATTTTACTGCTTGTTTTCAATTCTTTAGTTAATTGTATGCTATTAAATATACTTTCACTGCCTATAGTTTTAAATCAAATATTAAAAGCATAATTTAGAAAATCCACATTGATTGTCAGGATTTTTAATTAAACGATAAATATCATTTTATTCATTTTTATTGCTACTTTTACTTTACTACATATTTATAAGTAAGGGCCACTACTTTTGATATATATGCAAATGTCATAGAGAGCAAGTGCCACCATACAGCAAGCGAAGTGTCACCTTAGGGTGCTATTTTCTCTTCACTCTTTTTCCTTCTTTAGTGACCGTTGTCAAGTGAAGCTGAAGTAAGGGTTGCCAAGCTGGAAGTTCACACTGTTGTAAACGTCGTCGCACCGTACGAGTGGATACTGGGCGTATTAAAACATGCCCATTCCCTGACTAATGGTCCGTGATGTAGTTGTACGGTTTAGCAGGACCAACCTTACAATATGTCTGCCCTCTTGGACGTTAGTCATGGGAGGGCGTGTTTATCTTGCATGCGGTTCAGTATGACCCTCAGCAACCCATTAATTCCATATTCGCATGACAGTGGTTAGATTTCGACCAGTGCGATGGGCAATATCACGAAACGATAATCTCCACTCTCGATAGGCAACGATCCTTTCTATATCGAATTCCGACACTTCCTGATAAGCATTTCTTCGTATTCGAGAGATAACACTCTATTCTGAGCAAACTCCGACCTTACAAAGCGCTTTCCGAATGAGAAATCCACTGCATAACTTTTCTTTTATGCAGTGTTCAGATGCTGTTTCTCCCTCTTGTGTCGTTAAATGCGCTATATCATTTGCATTTCCCAACATCTTTTTCCTTTCATGTGATTTTCTTTTCTCCAGTTCGTTCATTCCTGTTGTTGCAAATTTAATTGGCAGTAGTGTATAAACCAGAACACATGACTTTCAAGAATATAGTTAGTTTAAAGATTACGTGTAATTGCTTAGATTTAGAAAAGATAAAGATTAAATTTGTAAGTGTTTGAATAATTTTGTGAAACCTTCATTGTTATTTTTATAAATGACTGATTTTAATTAATGTTTAGTTTGCAGCTTTGAGATGCTTGAGTAAACTTTGTGGATGCAGAGTGCTTCAGAAAGACATAATGAGTCCCAGAGGAATATTTTTACTATTCAACTGCTTAAATACTAGTGATTATGAATTAATGCTCTCTGCTATCTGTATGATATCTGATATATCTTCGGACCCATCGTGTTGGAAACCTTCTCGCGACTGTGGTGGTGTACAAAAACTAGTGAGTACTTTTTTACATTTAGTCTTATACTTTCAAAATTTAAAAACTTTAGAAAATATTTTTATCTATAATAGGTACGATACCTGTTCAATTAAAGTTAAGTGTTCATGGAATAATTAATATTCTAATCTCGTCTCGACCGTCTAGTAATTGTTTTTTTCTATTAAAAGAGCATAGGACACAAAAATGACTAATATACAAAAAAAAAAAAAAAATTGATTCACAAAAGTACTATTGTAATATTTTTCCTCCATGCACTAAAACAATAATTATTCAAGCACTAAGAAATAATGTTAGACATAAATTTAAAAGACATGTGTAATGTATCTAAAAAAATGTCAGTCAGAAATAACATCATCTTTCAAAACATCAATCAAAATACTAATCAGTTTTCCTGAATTATATTAATTTGAATGTAATTTCTTTTTCTTTCACCATCTATGTTATAAGTTATCATTACCGGCATAGAAAGAAAGTTGCAACAACGGACTATAACTCATTATCAACATACAAACTCAAATTTTCAGAATGAAATCAAAGGGTATTGCCGATTTTACAAAGAAAAAACGAACCGAAGGAAATTATCTTAAGAAATAGCAAATGACCTGTCTTAAATCGACTTGTACATTATATAGTCCAGAATGACTATGACAGAAATAAGAACAAAACTGCACCTAAGAAAAAGCTAACCATGTAGAAGCTTCTGCTCGATTAAAACGAACAGTGCATCAAATATCCGGATATTCAACGCTGGTTACTTCTGGAAAAGTCCTTAAGAAGGTCAACGTGAACTTCTCTCTTCACTTTCTATTCAGTACGAATATGAAGATCTTAGGATTTCGCTACAAACAGGTGGGAAAATATTTACCCTTGACAAAATATCACAAAGGGAATATAGTGAATTTGACAAGTAATTGGATAAGAAATAACCAGAAATGGAATGATGTGGTATTTACTAATGAAGCATGATTTTATAAGGATGGCCCAGAGAATAAGATATCCTACATAGAGGAAAAGATTAAGAGAAAATGTTCCTGGTTGGGAAAAACGCCGAAATCGGGAAGGAAGTATTCTTGGCTGGAAAGGAATGACGTATAACGGAAATATATTAGCACAAAGATTTACAGGTTCTGTTACAGCTGAAGTCTGTGGCAATTTCTTGTTAGATAAAACCTTTTGTATTGGATGAGACAGGCTTGTTTGTTCTTCAACAAGATAATTGCTCTGTTCATATTGCCCATTGAATTAAAACCATCTTTGCGAACGAGCTTGTGATCACAACCCTGACCAGAATGTGATTGAAAACTTATGAAAGATGATGTCTGATACCGTTTATGAAAATAGATCGTTTCATCAGGATAAATAAATGTGGTATTTGGCTCAATGAGCTCAAAACTAATTGAAACATTGACAAAATTCGAATTTATTTAACATGATTTCAAAGCTTCTACAAGTGATCAAGAAATAGAAAATAGAGGGCAAAAAATTAAATATTAAATGTAATTAAAAATTTAATTTCGCAATTATATATGTATTAAAAGTTATTGTGAACGAAAAGATTTTGTATTTTCTTTCTTTTTTTTTTTTAAATGAAGAATTTCAAAATCTTGTAATGGACTATTTGTTTAAAAGGTTTTCAATGTTTTTACAGGTTAGTAAGCTTGTATTATACTACAAATACTACACTGTTAATATATTTTTAAATAGAAATTTTAGGGACACTAAAAACTCTTGCAAGGACGCTATATATCATCTCAGCAATCTTATTCAATTCTAGCTATTTTCTTTAATCTAATGTCTGTTTTTGTGTTAATGGACCTAGTATATTTCGAAGATTTTTCTCTTGAACAGGGTTTATTTTTCTTTAAAAATAAATTTTTATATACTCAAAATGCTTCTTGCGGTTCTTTTGTTTTTTAAACCCATAATATTTCAAGTGCTTATATGTTTTATTTCATAATAAAAAGATTCATACGTGTGCTCTTTGAGTGTATCGATAATTTATTTAAAAATTTTGCAACTGAGATTAATTTGGAATAGGTTTTTTTCACACAAAAAAAAAAATGTCCTTCAAGTTTTGGAATTCTTTTCTTCTATATTATTCATTTTTACACGGTCGCGGTGGTGTAGAGGTTAACGTGTCTGACTGCTAACACTACCTACCCACTTTCGATTCCCGTTGGCTTAGGTACTTGGTAATATATATATATATATATGTGTGTGTGTGTGTGTAAACGTGTGTCTGTATAAAACCGTAGGTTTTAAGCTCCCAAATTTTGATCATGAACAAATAAATAACTTTGATATATGAAAGTGTACCTGATTTCTAAATTGTCACAGAATTAAAGTCAACAGAATTACATGTGCCCGCAAACGAATATCGGTTTTAAATTTAAACTTTCTCTGAAGAAAACACTCTTTCTAGACACACAAAAGACTCCAGAATCGCTAAAGTGATGAAGAGAAATTTATGGCAGCCGAATGACAAAATCTTTCTCTCTCTGCTGGAAGTAGGGTTGCAGGATTAAGACAGCGCTCCTTTTTAAAGGATAAACAAGTGATTCATTTTTATTATTTCCAAAGAATTTTTCATATCGGTTACTTAGAAATCAAGGAATCTCAAATTACAATGTCAGGCACACAGTATGGAGACGAAACTGAAAACGTTGTAGTTAACGAAAAATTTCCAGATCCAATTTCGAAAAATTTGATTTTCATAAAAAGTGATGCCCGCATCGAAGATATTCAAACTTTATTAATTATTATCATACGGAAATACCTATTGATGACTATCTACAAGAATTTGAAGAAATGGCAGAGAAGCTCTAGAATTAAGGAAAAAAAAAAAAAGAATTTAAAATCATTTTCTTAATTAAGGTATTCAGTGGAGCAGTTCTAAGTTTCATTAAATCCCAGCTCATCCTAAAAAGAAAATTAAAACAAAATTTAATGAACGAGTTTGTAAGTCTAGTCAACCAAACTGAGATTCATTTCAATTACACAGGAGAAAATGTCACAGGAGACGCATAATAATTATCACTACAGGATAAAAGAGATCGTATCCTGGATTAAGATGGGTGAAGCATCCAAAAATGCTATAGCATCAAAGTATTGACGGATAATCAGTGCTTAGAAATACAACTTTGAAATTCCCCTAATCTCGAAGAAATAAGAGGAAAAAAAAAATCAAAATAATGGATACCCAGAAATATAACCTACTTACAAGAATAGACATTTTGGAATACGCACACACACATTATATATATATATATATATATATATATATATATATATATATATATAACACATCAATCAATAACTCCTGAGACAAACCCAAAGATGGTGCTCGTAGTAAACCAGTAACCAGGTCTTTCTAGAGTACTAACCTTTGCTTGAAACGTGTCAAAATTTTAAGTCGATCGGACCGGAAACAGCTGAGTTATCGAGGTTGGAGTAAAGTCGTTTTGTAGTTTGTTTAAAAAATGGAAAAAACCGAGTTTCCGTGTTCTGATAAAACATTGTTTTTTAATGGGTAAAAACACCGTGCAAGCGAAACAATGGATTGAAAAATGTTACCCGGACTCTTGTCCATCAAAAGCAACGATTTGTCGGTGGTTTGCCGAGTTTAAACGTGGTCGTACCGACACAAATGACGCGGAACGCTCGGGTAGACCTGTGGAAGCCGTTACACCGGAAAATGTGAGTGAAGTGACAAAAA
>BMAW01003790.1:231464-268070 GCA_019974015.1 Nephila pilipes
TTTTTTTTTTTTTTTTTTTTTTTTTTTTTTTTTTTTTTTGGATACTGCTGTGAGGACTTTTACCAGTTTTTTCAGGATACTACTACAGAATGTCTTTTCAGTCAGAAGTGAACAACCCCTGACGATGGAAAAGAGGGGAAACGAATGAAGCCTCTTTCTACTATTGTTTTGATTTTTAAAGGGGTGTTTTGATGAATGGGATCTATGCAGTGGACAAGTTGGTTCTTAGGGAAAGAAGGATATTATTTATGGGGTAATGAACTATCGAAGCGGGGAGGAAAAAAATAACTAGAGTGGGATTTAAGAGGGAATTTTGAAATATTTTCTTTCAGGAGATCCTCATATGTATGTAACTATAAAATTACCTTCAAAAAGTGAGAAAAATAATATGTGGAAGGGAAATTTCAGTTCACACTATAAGCGAACTTTCATTTCCTCAAGAGTTACTATAATCATTTAAAATAACATTAGTTAAATAGGTGTTCAGTTGGAACCACTGAAAATCTTCACTAAAACCGAGAGTTCGCTATATCCCGGATTCATTAAGCAAGATTCGACTGTGTATTATAGAAAATTACCTCTGATTTAGTTACATGTATATAATATTTAGTTAGTTAAAGTTGTTTAATTTGATGTATTAATTTGTGAAAGCTAATTAAAATATTTAAACTTAATTATTATAATTTAGTTTATTACATTAATTATTTTTAATATGGCATGAAAATTTATTATAATGTAATTACTCGTTATAATTAAAATACTCATTATTATAAGCAATTAAAATATGTATAATAATTGTTCGTATTACTATTGAATGTCCTTGCAAAAATAAGACAAATATTTTCTAAATAATGCTGGATCTTTCATGGGGAATAATATAACAATAATGTTATTCAACTCCACGATAGTTCGTCCCATCTCTATACGTATATACTTAGTGAACGAAATTAATTTTCCAAAACCGATAGGTAATTTTTATGACTATCTATTGGTTAATTTTACATGGGTTCTATCGCGCTTTTCACTTTAATTAATACTTTGGGGATTTTAAATAAATTTGGTTGAATTTAGTATCTCTCCCAATGTTTGAAACTTACGTAAATTGGATTAGAATTAGTGAAGTGTAGTGGTAGATTTGATAAATTGCATTATAAGCAATGAAGAATTTAATACTGAAGTTAGTAGTTTAGTCTTTAGAAATTAGTTAGAGGTAGGCAGAGGAGCTGAAGCTATAAATGAAGGAATAGGGACAGTCTTGCCATGCATGAAAATTTATCGAATCATAGCCAGGGAAAAACTACTTAGGATCATGGACTTTAATCCTCACCTTTCAATCTTCAAAGGACTCAACCTTGATTGGTTTGGAAAAGTATACACTAGGGGTGGTCATTAACATGATAAGTAATAATATTACGTGTTTTGAACATATTCCATTGTTAATATGTTCCACACAAACCTATTAATTAGACACTTCTTTTAATGCTTAACTGTATAACTTTTTTTGACGCTACGTGAATGATTTAAATTTGAAACTTTTTATATCATAAAAACTATTACTTTAGTTGAACATAATGCAGAACTAATGAAGAATTGAAATATAATTCAAAGAATTAATTTAATATAATATAATTCAAAAAAAAAATATATGATAATATAGTATATAAAAATAATAGGAAATATGAACACACATTTTTAAGAAATAGAATAACGGAGCATATCTTCTGAAAGTAATGATTTTAGAACATATAACCTGAAATTATATGGATATTAGAACCTATTACCAAACAGAACTAATACGCTGGAAACTAGTACTTAAAAGTAACCGTTTGACACACATTTAAAATACACTCATGGACAAGAAAATTAGCTCACCAAAAAAATAATTGCGAGATCGTAACGAAACTTGGCATGAAAGTACATGTCGGGGAGATATGCAAATGTTTAGAAATGCAGCGTGATTGCGCATTACGTACAGCCGGTAGAGGGCATTTAACGTCGTTCTCCGTGGAGTATAAAACAGGTAACCAAAGCTTGTTTGAGTGTGCTGAATCGTTTACAAAGGAAGAGCTGAGGTATACATGCCGTTACGCCGTTTTCGAAGACAAATGAGCAGCTGTCGCAGTTTGAGAGGGGGAGAATCATCGGCATGATGGAATCTGGGTGGCCATCTAGGTGAGTTGCTCGTCAATTAGGCCGCTCTGATTGTGTTGTGAGGAGGTGTTGGGACCAGTGGATCCGAGAGATGTCATTTACACGAAGACCAGGCTCTGGACGCTCTCGACAGACCAGTCGTCGAGAAGACCACCACATCGTAAGAAATGTACGCGTACAGCCAACTGCTTCATCGGCCGCCATCCAGGCATAGGTAGCACCTTCACTAGGGGGCCCTGTGTCTTCTCGAACCATACAAAGGTGCCTGGCTGTAGGACATTTGGGATCGCGGCGCCCATTACGTGTGCTGCTCTTGACGCCCACCCATCGACGCCTCCGTTTAGAGTGGTGCCGAGCACTAGGAAACTGGACTGCAGCGGAATGGAACCAGGTCGTCTTTAGCGACGAATCCAGTTTCAGTCTCAACAGTGATGACAATTGTGTTCGTGTGTGGAGACGCCGTGGTGAACGCCTCAATCCTGCCTTTGCTTTACAGCGATACACCGCTCCCACAGCTGGTGTGATGGTATGGGGTGCCATTGCCTACAATACACGGTCACCCCAAGTATTAATCCGTGGCACCATGACAGCCCAGCGGTATGTTCATGACATCCTGCTACCACATGTGTTGTCACTCATATATTGGCTCCCAGGAGCCATTTTTCAACAAGACAATGCTCGGTCTCACACGGCAAGGGTGTCACAAGACTATCTCTACACTGTTACTACCCTTCTTGGCCTGCCCGATCTCCAGAATTGTCTCCAATCGATCATATCTGGGATCATTTGGGACGGTGAGTTGGGCATCCAACGAATTTGAATGAATTAGAGGCAAGGTTACAGGAAATATGGAACGAAATGTCTCAAGACATCATACAGAACTTGCATGCCTCAATGCCCGAACGTATCGCATCGTGCATTGGCGCTACAGGGGGTTCAACAGGGTATTAAATCCTCCGTTCTTTTGCCTTTTTCTCTGAAATAAATGATCCTGTTTCTTTGATTTTTTAATCATTTACTTATATCAAAGTAGTCATTACGTATGTAAAATTTCGTTTCATTTTGACGACTCTTTCTTGGTGTGCTAATTTTTTTTGTCCTTGAGTGTACTTTAGATTATTATATTAAACGTTTGATCTGACGCGATAAGGAAGATTGCGACAAATGGAGTAAATATTAATTATTTTTAGATCTGAATAAAATAACTTGATTATCATATGTGTGTAACTTTGTATTCATTAGACTTTTGCTTCATTGTTATTTTAAATAAGATTAAAAATGGAAATGGAAGGAGGTAATAATGGCCATTACAAACTAGGCCGCATTATTATTAAAATGTAAAACATGTATTTAGATATTTTAAGAAATCTTATGAGCAATCAGAATACCTTCCTTTTCAAATCCACTGAACTCAGTATTTATAGTTTAAATTTTTTAGCAAGAATTACTGTTTTTAATTGCATTTTGAAATTAAGCAAAATAAAGGATTATAATAATCTAACATAGCTGATAAATAAATGTATACTGGAAAATAATGGTACACTCGTATAAATAAGCTGGAATTATTGTGTTATTTATGCTAAAAGATTCAGAATTTAAATATTCTCAAAAATTTATTTCTACTGCACTTTTGTTACGAACTTATCAATTTATTCAATAAATTAATAAAAAATGGCAGATATCTATTTTAAAATGACAAATAACTGCATATTCTATACTTTTCTTTGTTTTAATGTTGAATAGGTGTGCGCTTTTTTAAATATTTTTTGTGTATTATATTTGTGACATTGGGCTATTCGCGGTTTTTCTTCACTAACCTTGGGGACTTTTAATTGAGATTGATTGTTTTCGCTAAACAACCTTTGCCCAACCAAAAATGAAACGTGATACGTAAAGTTATTATGTAAAGTAGTTAGAAATGAAGTGAAGTGGTTGAGTTAGGAAATATATAAACTCCGACTGAAAGTAGCAAGTGTGACTGAAAGAGAGGTTGAAGGAGTAGAGAGGTTGAAAGAGAGAGGCTGTAGGAGAAGTGAAGCTGAAGTGATAGATAAGAGGAAGGAGGAAATAGAGATTGAAATAGAGGGTTCGAGTAAAGATTGTTGCTATAAGTATATTCCTACTGTTTTCAACAGTTGATCCAGAGTCTGAGTTGCAGTCGAGGAAGGATTAGTGGTAAGAGCCTGTTAGATTACTATTGGTGGGTTGAACTAAGGTATTAGAAAGCTTACCCTGGAGAGCATAGGGAGTTGTTGTCATAGTAAATATATGTTAATAAATTGCTTAAAGATTGTTTTAGTGTTCCTTTAATTATTTGTGTCGTAGTGTTTAATAATTGAATCTAGTGATGGCACAAGATGACGCCCGGGTCGGGCGGGCGTCACATATTTTGCTACAAAGTTGTGCTCATATCTAAAATTAATTATGATTGTCAAAGAAGGATGAAAATGATAACAAACGATGGGATACTAGACCTCATTGTTAAGCTCTTGCGCCATATCTCAATCAAATACATTACTTAATAAACATTGAACTCCACTGAAGACACGCAAGATCAAACTAAAATACTTTATTTTTCAGTAAAACACAGGTAAAGTCACTCTCTCTCGAATCCCAATTAACGTAAAAGTCCTAGATTATGATTTAAATATGAAATCTTAGCTTACTTAATCCCTTGTTCCGATTTCAGCAATTCTCACTCTAACAGTAGCTTTGTAACTTAAAACTAAGACTAAAAATCACTTCTTTCCAAAAGACTATTCAATATATTTCAATCCAAATTATAAATATCTATGATAAAATCGTTATCCTCTAGTTTCCTTTCATTTCTATTTCATTTATATATCATTAACTGTAATCCACTTCACTTCACTTCTATATTCATCGAATTTATCTAATCATAATTCATTTTGATTGGGAAGGAATTCTAATTCTATTCAATTCAAATTATTATAACCCTCGAGGTTAGTGAAGGGAAAATCGCAAATAACTCAACGTTACAACGAAATTAATATTAGCTTTCTTTCCTCTTTAAAATTTAAATACATCAATATTTTATTGCTCAACGTATCATTTAAAAAATTAATTTATCAGTGTTTTATTGCTCAACATATCCTTTGAAAATAATCTACTATTTAGTACTTAGTACTCTTTCTCACACGTTTCAAAATTTTTAAAGAACAAAATTTCTTAGAGAATTATAATTTTTCAGGTAAAAGCCTACATCGTTGGAGCGATAGGCTCTTGCCTTAAGAACCTGGTACTGAGAGACATGCTTAAAAAAAGTAATGGAATTGAAATCATGGTGAGCTTTCTTCAAACAACTTTTATACCTTTAATTATAAATCTGAATGATGCAATGGCCAAAGGATCGGAAGATACAGAAATTTTAATGTAAGTTGTTGTTTTTCATTTCATTCATTTGCACAATCTCATTGAAAGAAGTTTGAATTTAGAAGTGAGTTTGTACAAGGAATATTATTCAGAAAATGCACTAAAGGCTTTATATCACAATTTAAAAGACTGTATACATGTCAAGAAGAAAATAGATTTTTGCGCTTATTTTCTATTTATGTAAATGAAAGAAAAAATGCTCATAATTTTACTAGTTAACCATTTTTTCGATCCAAATTTTCTCATTTCCCCCTTCCCCCAAAAAAAGTACTTGCTGTCGGAAAGAATGCTTTTCCTTTACTTGGACATGAAAAAATAATAATAATAGCAATTAGCTTTCCCTGATTAAGAAAATTATAAAATTAAGTTTTCAAGTGGATTGTGTACCTCATTAATTGACACATATACCTTAATTTAACGTACAATTATATTATAATATGTAAATGTTGGACCTTCCTTAGAAGAAAAATTTTAACGTTCTTTAAAAGTTTTTTCCCCCTTAATTATATAATGCAAATTGAGATTAAAGGAGTAATAAATATTAATGAAAGCCTTTAATAATATTTTTTATTTATATCGGCCAACTTCATTACTTCATCGAAATCTAAAATCTATTAAACAAGATTTAAAATTTTTTTTTAGAGCACGACATTATTTATATGAATATTGACTCCCATTTTTAGTTAAATAAACATACACATGCACTCACATATATATAACAATCACAAGAATTGTGATCACTCACTGTCTTATGCAGTACATTTAATAACAGGAAAATTATCCAACTCTCTCTATAAATGCCCATTTTTCCAAATTATTATTATTAATTATTTGGAAAAAAGTGAAATTATTTATTCATATTTTGTAAAGATTCATTTAAATCGAATTAATTGTAATGATTCATTTATATCGTTATTTTATTTTGCAATGATTCATTTAAATCGAATTAATTGTAATGATTCATTTATATCATTATTTTATTTTGTAATGATTCATTTAAAATCCAAAGATGATTATAGCTGTAGTAAATATTGCTGTCTATTATACTTCATTTACTTAAAGAATAATATCGCAAAACTTTATTCATTCATTAGTAGCACAGTATTAGTACTCAACAACTTTTTTTCTAGTCAATATCTTCAGTTGGATGCGGTTCAGCTTATTTGGTCATGTCTAAAAAATGCTGATTTCCAAGTTCAATCTAGTGCTGCTACAGCGCTATGCATCATTTTGAAGAATATGAAGGTTGTATGATTTATTTTTAAGTATTTAAAAGAAGAATAAAAAATTAACACATAATTTTTATTTTCTCTATCTGTATCATCTGATAAATATTACCCGAACTTTTTTTTCTTTCTTAATTAAGATTAAATTCTTAACTTTGCAACCCTTAAGAACCTTTTCAATGCAACTTTTTACAGTTTGAATTTAAACTGCCGTTAATGACACAAATTATCTTCACTTATCCTTAGCACTCCTCATTGTACATACAATCATTCAACTAATTAAGTAATAATTAATAATTTGATTATATATTATAATTTGATTATATATTATAATTAGGTTATATATATAACTAGAATTGCTTCAATAGCATTATCTACAAATTTAGTAAAATTAATAACTGTAGTAATAATATATCCGATAATTATACACAAATTTCCTTCATTTTTCTTTAATATTCACACACACTTTTACTCGTTATCATAAATATGGTTGAAACTGCGTTTGCTTTAGAAACGTCTTTTTAAGTTTAATAACATTAACTGCATATTCTTTTAAAGACTTATTTGAAGGTTCGAAAAGAAAAAAAGACTCACGAGGGAAATTATTATATCAAATTACCTTTAAAAATAACTGATGATCGGTTTAGAAAGTATAGAAGGATCATGAAAAGGGTTTCTAAAAATGAAATTGAGATTTTCTCTAGTACTAAAAGGAGTTAAAATTTGTTTGGAAGCTCAAAATAAAACACGTGTGTAAATTATTCTTAAAATCACCTCTTGTTTATATGAGATTTCTTAGTATTTAACAACGCGATTATATTCGTTTATTATTAAATCATTCACATAGCAATAATAATTATTTTTCATGTTTACAACGTTACATTTAAATACATATACATTCTCCAAGAAACACTTGTCGAATCAATAATTACTCAAATGTCAAAATTTTTAAAATGGACGCTATTGCAAATTTATTCATTTGTCAGTAGTTTCATATTTCTAATTAAAGCTTTATCAGATGAGTACATCCATAAGAAATAATTCAAGAGAGAATTAAACAATTTCTAAATATACATTTGTTAAAGGAGATATGTTGTTCTTTATAATCCAACTGAAATGAAAATTCCTTAAAAGGTTTTCAAAACTTTTAAGGAATTTTCATTTGATTTTTCCTTTTATGTTCATAATAACGAATAATCTCTTCTATGTCAATTCGTAAACTTTTCTTTTGAAATGGTATTGCTTATGGGAATATTGTTATTTGCCAAATCGAAGAAATTCCATGAGAAGTAAATTCGAGGAAACGAATGTAATTTATAATTCAAGGAGCAGGAAAAATAATTTATATCTTTAAAATGAATGTAATTGTAACCTGATATTTTTTTCTAAAAGTTTTTTTTCTTCTTTTACTTATTTAATGATTTACAGAGGCCAGGAACAGAAGTTTTCAATTTCATATGCACTCATGTGCAAAAATTATCTTTACATGCATAAAATCATAGATTTCTCAGAAATAGTGAGCTATGATACATAACAACATGACACATAAATACATAAAAAATTATGAACACTATATATGATATAAAACTATAGCACAAAATAATAAAAATGGCTGTAATATGTGACATGAAGATCTCAGAAAAAAGGAATAACTTCGAAAAAAATAAAAACTCATAAATTTAATATGGATTGGGATCTCTCCTGACTCTTGCACGCATATATAATAACGTGATTTTATGTTGGTAATAACGTTAGAGTTAAAGTAAATGTGAAGAAAAATTAGGAGGAAACATTAAGTTTGTGAAGTTAAATTCCACTCCTCCAGCAATGTGGTCTTCGTGGCATTTATATCTGTAGAAGAAGAATATTTCCATGCAATTGCTTTCTCTTTCTAAGTAGCCCCATAAGCTCTCTATCGGGTTCAGATCAGAAATTTTTGCTAGTCCACTCACTGGCTCAATGATTTCACTCAATGGCTTCATTTTCACGGAACTTATGAAGGAAATTTACTCCATATGGATGAGCATTATCAACCAGAAATTAAAAAAAATAGATTAATGTTAACCTCTGAAAAGTTTTACATAATATTCTAAGATCTCACAGTGATGTCTCTGGTTGTCACAAATCTTCTGTTGAAAACTTGTAGAGATGTATTTCTCTCTATCATTATTCCTCACCTTACCATCAAACCTCCACTATTAAAACTGTCACTTTCCGTCACGTTCGATGAAAGATTTCGCGTTCTTGACTCCATTTATTAGATGTAAAAACTTTTAAAATCTGTTATTCCTCTAAACTTCGACTCATCAGTTAAGAGAGTGGGGGTCACTCCAGTTCTGATGATCTTTGCGCAATTTAAACCGATCCCTCTTTTGTTCTGAAAACTCAAAGCAAACTATATCCCTTAGCTCTCAGACATAAAGGTCTTTTTCAATAAACCTTCTGTAAGCAATTTGCCGTGATGCAACAATTCCAGTGGCGGCTACAAGTTCTAAAATTAACTGCTGAGCAGTAGATTTCTTGTTATGGTGGGTAGTTATTTCCATACAACGATCTTCAGAAGCAATTATTAAGCGATTTCGATCTTGTTCAGGCTTCTTTACAACAGTTCCATAGATCTTAAATTGTTTCCATAGTATAGAGTGTGTCTGTCTTGAAATATTCACACATTTCACTGTTTCCATGATTTTCTGCCCTGTTTCTAAATTACCAATAATTCGCCACTTCAATAATTCTTCCAAAAGATGCTTTGGATTTATAACAAACCGTTTTGTGTCCTTACACACTGAAATAAAATGCTGTATTGCAGAAATGCACTCTGATATTCTCTTTGCGCAAAGCTCTTGATTTACTGAACACCATGACTTACACATCAGAAACCATTTGATCATTTTGATTAGAAATGCATGACTCGTCTTTCACGCATTTCTAGAAAAAATGGATTACATCAATTGAATATTTCATGGAATGTCAATATTTTTGAGAAATGTAAAGATAATTTTGGACACGAGTATCTTTTGTAACAGAGTTATAATTAATGAATGAGAAAATTAGTTTCAAACATAGCGATTCATCAACTGAAAATTGAATAAAAGTCTTAGGGAAAAAATACGAGTATATTTTTCATTATCTGTTATTCTTTATGCACAATTTTTAAACTGTATAATCAAAAATTGGCTTATTCTCTCCCTTGAACAGAATGCAAATTTACAGATAGAGAACTCTCTTGATGGAATCGAATGTATAATCGATTTATTAGTTTCGAAGCGTAAAGAACTTTTGATTCCAGCTTGTACGCTGATTCATAATCTAGCTAAAGACAAAAATGCTCTATCAGTTCTTGTTGAATTCAATGTTGCCTCCCATCTTATGCGTTTAATGAAAACTGTAAGTATTTCAAATTTGGAGCAGTAATTTGCATATATAAATTTTTTAATGTAATTCTAATTTTTATAACTCAATGAAATCTTTGTTACCCAAATTTGACAAATTTTAAAATATTGAGAAATTCTTCAGATATTGTTTAGAGGATAACCTTTTTAATTTTTTTAAGAACTTATAAAAATATCAAACTTGTTGAGTGTCTGTTGCATATTTGCATTATTATTTTTTTTATATTAGCATACAATTCCAGCTTTTATTAATAGGTTTTACAAAGACAATTGGTTCTAGTGATCAAACTGTGAAGAAAATATATTTCTAACATATTTTGAAACTGCAGAAGCATTTTTTCTAATAACAAGAGAGCAATCAAAATTATTTCTCTTTCTGAATATGAATAGAGCTACTTTTTTACTCTTCTTTCATGAATTTCACTTCTTTTTGTAACAACAATGAACCACATATTAATATTCATTTTTTAAATTTGGATATATTCTATTATGCATGAAATGAAAAAATTGCTACAATTTTTAATTATCATTAATAATTTCGCCCTTTACTTCAAACATTTAATAAAACTTTTGAACAAAATAAAATTTCTTTGCTTATTCTAAGTGAATTACTTCTTTTTGTTTTGGGGGCATTGAAGTTTATTCTGTATTTTGGATTTTAGTCTTGTACCTTTGATTTTGTCATAAACTTTAATTTTTAGATTTTAATTCTCAATCTTTTATTTGTTTCTTTTTATACTTCATTTACATTAAAATACACATGGACATATTTTCTTTTTTTATACTATGGAAAAATTCATATATTTATCCAGTAAAATAATGGAGGTAGGTTGGTATCCTATAAAATTAATTTAACCCATTATTTGATCCTAAGCCTGAATTTTCAATTTCATTTGCCGGTTATCGGCTTTAGATTTGTTGCTTTATTTTTGGGATACCTTAAATTCTGGATAAATAATTTGTTCTTAATTTGTTTGGTTCTTTAGGCTTGGATGATCCATTTATTAACATTGATTTTTTTTATTATTATTACACACACACACACATGTAAATGAACCTGTATGAAGAAAGACTACGAAAGTCAAAATTGAAATAAAGTAATGCTGTAATAAAATAATGATGTGTCTGGCTTTGAATAGACATGCGTAGTTAAACATGTTAACATGTTTTATAGATCCAAATCATCTCATTCAGAAAACTACTTTAAAGTAAATTAGTTTATACCAAAATCAAATGAAAAAAAATCTTACACCTCAAGATATTACAATCTAATAAAGTTAACTTACCTTATATATATATGTATATATATATATTCAAATTTGTTTTTGTTTTATTTTATTTTCAAATCATAAAATTTGAATTTACTCAAAAATAATACTGGATATAAATATATATATCTCTCTCAACACAGTGTTCTTTTCTATTTGTTTTTTACATTGCTGACAATCCAACAGGAACACCAAAAAGGACAAGAGATATCAAAGTCAAATTTATTATAGAAATGACACACAATACAAAGGTGAAACGGTTGAAAATACAACCTTCTGCGAAGCGAGGAAAACAACGAAATTATTGAGTTTATCCGCGTTATTGTCAAGACTGGCGATAACCACTGCTATACACGTCGGTATTGAATGAAAGATGCTTTGAATGTCTTGTAAAAGGCTTCATACATTGCCACAGTTGATCTGATGTAGCAGTGAATATTGAATGCCAGACCAGTCGTTCTCCAATAATCGACAACACGTGTTCGATAGGCGATAGATGGAAAGAACAGGCAGGTCAAGGCAGTAATACCATCTGGTGGGCGAAGAAGTCTTAAATATTGTGTGCCCCATGCGGGGGACATTGTTGGAATGTGACCTCTCGGAAGCTTTGAAGTAAAGGAGGACAACAGGCTCAAAAACCTCAGAGAAATAGCATTAGCTGGGCATTGTGCCTGTATTGCGTACTAAGGGGGTGCAGAAAGGGAATTAAGTATTCCTCAAACCATAATACCAGTTACAGGACCAATACGGTGAGGTATATTAAGCAACCTCTATCTATGGTGTCCTCAGACTAATCCGTCAGTTGTGGTATTACTAACAGAAGTGTGATTCGTCTATAAAGACACTGTCGTGCCATTCAGTTGTCCTTGTCCGTTATTCAATATTCCATTGCAGACGCAAGTGTCTGTGGTTTTGAAATATAGGAAATCGCAGCTATGGACATCTTCCGGATATTCTAATGTGCAGTGACAGAATCAAACAGGACATGTGGATATCGACTTTTGTGTAACTGACTGTAATTGTTGTAATATGGTTCATGATGTGGCAGAGCGATTTATAATTGACATGGGCACAATATGTCTGTCATCACGTATAGTGAAGCAATGAGGTGGGTGCAATCGATGAGGTCTGTCAGTCGTTCCTCCTGCAGCAATTATACGGATCAACTACAGATCCGGATAATTGTTGCGAGTTATATCCGACACAATCACCGATTTCACGGGAGGATAATTTGCTTTCTTTGTAAAGACAACAATTCCTCCTCGCTGGAATTCAGAAAAGTACGAATGTCATTCGAGTACTTTTCTGAATTCCACCCGAGGAGGAATTGTTGTCTTTACAGAGAAAGCAAATCAGAGGAATCCTAGACGTAATGAAGTTTCTCATGCAAAACGACTGCACGAAAAAGCAATTCCTGTTCTTCAGTACAGCATTCTTTTGTTCCTTTATAAGCGCTTGGTGCCGCTATAGGTACCCATGATGCGCATCTGCCCTGAAACTATGATCATTTGCATATCCTTCGCTATATACACCACCTGAAGATTTTACGTGATTTGGATACTTCCTTCATGGCGTTCCATTTGGGTGGCCAACAGTGTATAAAAATAATTATTTGATAATAATAATTACATGGAAGTTATAAAGTCCCTTTTTATACTTTAAATTACTAAATATCAATTTATTCACTAAATTCTGTTCCTTTTTAATCTGCATTCTTAATCGTAAGTTACCTTCTATCTCTGCAATTTAAACTTTTAGGTACAGTTGTAACTTTCGCTGGTTATTACTTTCTTCCATTACTTTGCTTGAATAGCTTATCTTAAAAATACACAGTCAACAAAAAGGAATCGAGACAAATTATGATGCGAGACAATTTATTATTCCCTTTGTTGAATATTAGTTGAGCAAACGTTTATAATATTAAATTAATTCGCCTCTTACCAACTCACTCTGGTTCAATTGAGGAGACTAACTGGAACTAAGAATTCTATCTTTGAGCCTTTTTTATGACAAAATTACAATTATTTTATTAGTCCTCCTCGTTCTAAATTTAACTTTTTCACTAATTCTCTACTCATCTCATCTCTAATTTTTTAGCCGATTTACAACGTTATACCTTCATGTGTTGCATTTAATTTTTTTAGAATGTTAATCACTTAAATTTCCCTCACTGCTTTAAAACATCTGTTACTTCCAAAGAAGCGTGATAAATCGAGAATTTGCAGTATCTACGGTCCTGTCAATAGATCATCATAAAAGCAATAATAAAATAAATAGATGCTTCTTATGTTAATTTTATCCTGCTTAGAGCTATTAGAATAATATTAGGGACCATCATATGTCCTTCAAGCATACGTATTAGGGTGAGCTGAAAAAACGCTGAAGCCGGAAAAGTTGCCTTTCACCTAGCTAAGTAAAAAAAAAAGCAAAAATACATATGTCAAGTAAAAAATATCTTTTGCCAGCAATGCACTTTAAGTGTTTAAAAAATGAGAAATGCAGCTATTTTTTGACATTTTCTTATATTATTGATGAATGTTGTAACGCTATAATTTAAATGTGATGATTTGAGTCATGAGAAACAAGAAAAAAAATTAAAACATCTAAATCAAAATATTTATTGTTCATGTAAATTGCTCCCAAAACACAAAATTTTTAAAATATAAAAGTAGAAATATTACTCTCGCAATTTTATTCAACTTTACTTTTTCTCCTTTAATATTTAAACTTTAATTAATGGGAAACATAATTTTCATTAAAAATATTTTTGATATTATACATGGATCTTATTTTTAAGCAGCGTTTATAAAGCTATCCAAATGTTTATTTTAAAAAAATGAGTTTTGAAAGTTCAATTTTTGGGGAAACTTGGTCTTGATAGAAGGATCAGCCTGATTATGTCATCTTTTGTCTTAAAATATTTAAGTATTTCTATTCTGATTCTACATTTTATTATTTATATTCCTGGTTTTAAATATTTCTGTTCTGGGTTCATCACAGCGTTACCATTCCCTTATTATTTGGCGGTGTACCGATTGATGATAATTTAAGATATTAAAAATAAGGAAAGATTTTGGCTTTAAGTTAAAACTGAGTTTTGTGACAGGAGGTACCAAGATAACCCCAGTCTCGAGTGGGAACCAAACAGGGATTGAGTCTCTTTACGAGGCATCTACCTCCATCGTCTTCTCGTTGGCAAATCTCAATAATCCTGTCACAGCCTGCCGAAATATTTAAACGACTGTAACTGCTTGGAGATCGCATGTGGTTCGGGCAGTCCAGATGCAGAAAACATTCTTCTATTTATGAGTTCGATGAGAGAAAAATGGGAGTCGTCAGATGGAGAGAAACACCTGAATATGCTATGAGTGTCAACGTTGGCAGATCAACCAAAAACATAAAAGAAGGCCGAATCATGTTATAGAAACTAGGAATGTGGATATGCCACAGATATTGCGATGGTAACAGGAGAAACTTTGGAAATCTGGTTTCTTCGATATGCCGATCTGTGTGAAATTTTTGATCTCCACTTCTGCGTTGTTTTTTAATAGTGAAGGAGGAGAGTTATAGCAACTATCCCAACGAATCATATCGATGTAGTTCTTAATTTCGAAGTCGAGTGAAACGTTAAGGAGTCTTTCCGCTGAAAAGTGATCGAGCTTTCATCCCTCGAAGGAACTCCAGTTCTCTAATATTCCACAAATATTGTAATTCATCCACAAATATTGTAATTCATCCACAAATATTGTAATTATCTAATTTTTGAGGTAAACAAAGAAAGCGTTTCTCTTGGTTACTGAGTTGATGCAATGAATACTGAGCTTACAATGAATTTTTAGTTAGGTACCATGATGTTCTGATGGCCTCAAATATTATCTATAGGTCTTCTGTGAAATGATTATGCGTGTGATGATCTATCCACCGAATGATTTAGATCCTGTGGTAACACCATTCAAAGGACGAAATAAGTGATGAAAATGGAGTTCAGCGAAGTATAGGATACGTATAGCTCACGGAAATGGTCTCCCAACGTGAAATTCAATAGGATGAATGACACCTTTTTTGGAACCACCAGTATTAATTGCAGTTATATCATTCCCAAATACATCAAGTTATTTAAGAGAAATCTTAATTGTAGGAAATATATATATATATATATATATATATATATATATATATATAAAATGTATGAGCGCGTGTGTGTGTAAAATATAAGATTTAAGAAAGTCCTATAATAGAGAGAACCATACCACAATATATTCAGAACTGAGTTCTTGTACAGTAAAATTATAGCTGTGTGACACCTCAATTTCTCTTCTATAACTTTTTTGTGACATTTCAAGTCATTAAAATTCGCACAAGCAAGAATCAATCAACAAATATGTATTATATCTTTATAATGAGCCTGAAATCAATAATTGTATTAAGTATATGGAGAAAACCCATTATGCATTCACTTCAAAAGATTACTATAAATATATTCTTATCCAACTGGTTTTAGTGGTTGATCCAAATCAAGACCTAATCCAACATCAAATTACTCTTTCCTTTCAGAGTAAGTACACGTATAATCTCGTAATTCAAATCTTCCGATCTCTCTCTTTCTCTTCTAACTTTAAACTTTTCGCAGCTTATAAACTCTATCTCATCGACCTTATTCACCACTTCAATATTTCTATTCTGATTTTCATAAGTAACGGTTCATTCACAAGAAGAGGTTTTCAAATCAAATTACTTAATATTAAAACCATAAAGATTAACTGAAGGGAAATACACGTTGAAACCAGTTACATGGTCTTCTTTTTCATTTCTGAGTAAATGCCATGAAATAGTTTCTTTAATCACCATTGGATCATTTTTTTCTCTCCCGTCAAAGTGCAGACCAAATGATAATTGTTTAATAGATAGATTTTGCAAATAATTTCCGTTGTAAGATTTTGATCTTATTCTGTTTTTGTTAACGGCATAAGAAGTATCTGAGGGCAGTATGGTGTCCAATACGTCATGGCATCAGTTCCCCAAATAAATCTTATTAAGATGTATTATGTTTAAATTTTAATCGAATTTACTCTCCAGTAAAAAAAAAAATTGAAATGAAAAACATATTTACTATTTACTAAAGTTTATTCATTAAAGGTGATAAAGCAAAGTTGCGTAAAGTTACGAAATATTACTAATTTTATAAAAAAAAAAAAAAATTGTGTTTATGAGCTTTTTGAGTGAACAATAAATATTTTGAATTTATAGGTTTTAATTTTTTTTTTTTTTTCATATTCCTCATACACCAAACTTCATATTTAGAATTACAGAATTACGACACTTCTAAATTTAATAATCATAATTTTTTTTCCAAAAATAACGAAATTTCTCAATTTTTCAAAACATTTAAGTACACATTGAGTGAACAAAGTATATTTTTAAAATTGATTTTTTTTATTTCCCTTTTCTTCTGTTTTACCTAACTGGATTAAAAGCAACTTTTCCGGGTTTAATGATAAAACATAAAAAGCGTGTGTCTTCTACTCACTTTGATGCATGTATATCTCTACTGATTTTTTCGTTTATTCTCTTTTACTTTGAAACTTAGCTGTTTCATGTAACCTAACAGTTGTTACTTTTAAGTATTTGCTAAATTCTTTTTTCAGACTGATAAGAAGCTTCTTCGGCAATTGTGCTTAGCCGTAGCCTCTTGTTGCTCTTACAAGAAAGGATGTGAGAAATTTGCGGATTGTGGGATTACACCTTCTCTTTTGAAACATCTCAAAGCGAAAAACAAACCTTTACGGATTACAGCAGCGTCTGCCCTAGCAATGATAGCTTCTTTACCAAACTGGTGCTCGGTTGTCTCTCAAAATAGAATCATTCCAGTAAGAACTTTCTACTTTTATGAGATTTAATACGTAATCAATGTACCTTCAGACTGATTGTTGAAATATATCACCCAGTAGAGGACTTTGAAAAATAGATGCGTTTACTTTATTCTTGAGTAATGGTTTTAAGTTGTTGATTTCACTATCTTAATTTTCATTTATTCAAAAAATTCTGTTTCTTTGTATAGTTTGTAAATGATCTTTTTCTGTTACTTTTTTAAACTAAATCTTGTTTGAAAACTAAATATGAACTGATTAAAAAATTAGTTTTATTTGAAATTAATAAGAACCTGAATATTATATATATATACATTAAACAGTGCCATAACTCAAGGATGGTGACGCAGTGATTGACCGACGCCTTTTTTTCTTAGAAATTGATGAAATATCAATCACTTTACGCTTAAACTATTATTATAGATCAGGTATTTTCAATGCTTTCGCAGTTGGACCCCTTAGGGGTCTATGGAAGATTTTAATAAGTCTATAGTATTCCAGGAGTTCATTGGGGGGGTGATGACAATTTTTTCTGTTGGAAAATTTTTTATATTTAATTTTTAGGGATCGAAATTATTCGATAATAATATCAGCTTTAATATCTATAGATTTAATGTGTTAGTTTTAACATGCATATTTTCGTATGGAGTTGTCATTCACTTATTTAAAGCGGAATGTCATATCACTTTTGCACATGAGCCGTCGGCTTTTATTTGCGTACCAATACGCATCGATAGCTAGACAGGATCATAGCATTAATTTTTTTTTAAAAAAATGTATTATAATTACTTATAATTCAGTAAAACTGAAGTATTGCTTAGTAAAGTATATATTTATGTTTGTCATGTTAGCTATAATGGTTATGCGATGATAAGCAATTTCAGGCCAGATAAAAAGACATGTATCGATACATCAAGCTCAATTACCACATTAATTCAGATCGAACTATTGTGCACAGTTGCGATATGCGTTTCTGAAATCTTGTTTATATATATATATATATATATATATATATATATATATATATAAAATTGAAAATGAAAATATTGAACAAGAATAAAGCTTAAATCTACTATACACAATCTTGTTTTTCCTAATTTTCTATTCAGATTCTTAGTTAAATTGTTATCTTTTAAGTTTCTTTTTGTGCAATTATTAGTATTATGACTGTATTGTATGCTATATATTATGGAACAAAATATAAGGGGATAAAAATATATACGAACAAAATTAGTCCTAAAAAAGGGATCGATGTTGGAGAGACGTCTCGATGTTGGAGAGAAGTCTGAGAACCCCTGTAATAGATTATTATCACATCGATAATTAAAAAGAGAATAATGCACTGCAAATCATAGATATCTGATTATCCTATATACAGCATTCATCAATACTCATCTGCCTTATGGAGGAATCTTATATACAAAAACTTGAAAATGCAGCTCACATTATTCCAATTAAAACGATTGAACAGAACAAAATCATACAAAAGAACATAATAAAAACAACAATGAACCTTACACAATATAATGTACAACACATAGCGCATTACGAAATTGTTATAGTGAAGTGCTTAGTTACTATTGTATACTTTTGTCTTACTTCAAAAACTATGAAAATATTAACGATATCGGGCTCAAAGGACATGGTGGGACGTTGGGGAGGACAGAATTTATAACTATATGCCTCAAGGCTTCATTATTTTTATATAAAAGATGTGACGAAGGGCTTATTTTCTGGATATAACCAAAATTTCTTGTTTTATATTTTACTTATCTTTTAACTATTTTTTTTAAGTTATTGCATTCAGTATCTTAATTTTCATTTATTCAAAAAATTCTGTTTCTTAGTATAGTTTGTAAATGATCTTTTTCTGTTACTTTTATATATATATATATACACCCAACTCTTTTTTTACACGATTTTGAAATAACACGGTTCACCAAAATACTTTTTTTACACTAATTTTTTGTTCTAACACGAATCCCCCAAACATTAAAATGCTGTTTTTATCACTTAATACCACCTCTGATTCAGCCACTCGATCAGTGTAATATAGCAGTATTTCAAATGTACTACATATAGCAAACGTTTAAATATATTTTAAACTCAGTGGAAAAAAGAAATTTGACAGTCGTGAAAGCATGGAGAAAGTTTACGATTGTGGATTGTATTACACGTGCTTCTTTTGCCATCAAACAGTTGCTCCAATCGACCTTATCCCTCTCGCTCACCTAGAGTTCATATGAGGCTCCTACAATAATTCAAATAAACAGTGATTTAAAATCTTTTTTTTTTTTTTCAATTTTTTCGCTTGAGTACCACCTCTTATCCATTAAAGCCTCAAATAAGGCCTAAAATTGCTTTCGTATTCCATAACAGCTCATAATACCAATCTTGAAAAATTGAAATCTTTGATTTTGGGGAAGAAGTGAATGAAGAAATAACATCATTTGTTTGTTACCGTAATATACTTTCAAAAGAGGTTAGTAAAAATTTCCCCATGTTATAAGACATACATGTGCCATATAATCCCATTAAAATAGTTTAATTCTAAAAAAATAAACTTCCTATTTAATGGAAACGATAGTGCCTCATATGAGACTTTAAGTAACAAGTGGTCGTAAAGGGCAATTCATTAAAAAATAAAACTAAACAAGTTTTAATAAAACTCCTTAAAAAGTATTTTTGTATTATCATTTTTAATATAAAACGAATAAATAGAAAGCTAACTTTGTTAAAAATTTATTTAAAAATTATTTTTGTTCCAAGTAATTTTCACGAAAATAAAGATAAGCTGAGTAAAATCAGACCAGTATTAGACCACTTTTCCAGAGTGTTTACTGACAGCTGAGACCTAGAAGAATATTTGTCAGTGGTTTGAACGATGGTTCTGTTCAAAGGAAGGTCAAACATCAAACAATACAAAAGAGATAAACCCCATCCATGGGAAATAAAATCCTGGGTGTTAGCTGGAATTTCTGGGTATGTTTATGCCTTTGAAATTTATCAAGGTGCAAATGCTGAATCTCAGGAATTTTGTACAGAATTTGGAGCAGTTTGATGTGTATTGAGACTTTGTAAACTAGTAATGCATAAAAATCACAAAGTATTTTTCGGCTATTTATTCACAATAATTCCTCTTTTGATGGGCCTCGGTTGCCTAGTGGTCATGGTTTCAGATTCGTGGCCGGCGGTTTTCGTTCAGTTGCGGGTTCGAGCCTCAGCCGCTAAAGACCCCACCATGTAGCCGGGGCTGATGCATGTTAAATCTGTCGGAGCCCAAAGTCCTCCCGTTGGCGTGGTGTGGGAGTTGGGGTGCCAGCTCAGGTGTCGTCCTCATCACTTGACTGAGGTTCAAAATTTCGAGATCCGTCGCCAATAACCTTTGCTTTGCTTCTAGTGCGAGGTTAATAAGAAAAAACTAAACTAATCATCTTTTGATGAGACTTGTTGAATGGAAAAAAAAATTTCAACATGAACAATACGTACAAATAGGTTACAAGAAGCTATAAATAAATTGAAAACTTTCAATGGAATGAAAACATGATCCAAAAGGCACATTTTCTATTACCACAAGTAAGGAAAACATAATAATAAGATGGTTTGACAACTCAACTGTTCATGTAGACTCAACATTTCTTGGAGCAGAGGCGGTAGGATCGGTGAAACGCTGGAGCAGGCAAAAAAAAAACATGTTATCGAAATTCCAAGACCTGCTTCCATTGAAGTGTATAAAAAATATGGGCGGAGTAGATCTCATGGATTCATTATTAGGTCTGTAGAGACATATAGACATAAACGGTGGTACCTCTGAATTTTTCACCATACGCTAAATGTTCGCGTCATAAATTGTTGGATCTTATGGAAATTAAATGGAAATTTGAGCAAAAAGAAAGGCTGACCAAGTACATTGCGGGATCCACCAACAAAGAAATGCTTAAAAGTGCAAGATGCTGCTAAATTGAGAAGAGATGGTGATGGGCATTATCCGGCTAAAACTGAGCGGGGAAATGCTGCAAAGTGCCGCTTATCCAACTGTCCCTGGAAACCTAGATACATAAGTGCTCCATGAAAGGAAGCACTATGTCCTGAGTGCTTCCAGGCTTTTCACTCAAGATAATTTTTATAATATATCTGTAATTTATTGTATTAAGTAATAATTGCTAAAATATCCTTTAGAACATTAAAATAAATATGAAAATTAGCTTAAATTTGTCACCTGTTGGATTCTTTTCATTTTTCTGAATAGGCATCTTTGCAACCTTTTAAGCTTACAAGCCTCATTTGAGGCTCCTCAAATTTCCCATAATGGTTTCAAGCTGAACAAATAATTTTTCTATATAATTTAAAACAAGAATTTATGTATATTAATTCACATAGAACGATTTTTTTCTTTGATTTTTTCATAATTCGTGAGCGAGAGGGTTAAATGCTTGCTGGAAAAAATTTTGTCAGCACACGTCAAAAGTGGAAATTTAGTAGTATAAAAATTAGCTATGTGTTCTGAAATTGTAACTCGATCAAAGGCAATTGATGGCAAAGGTTTCAACAATATGCAAACGGCTGACATTGAAGAATTGATGCTAGAAAGTCCTTTGGATGAGGACGATTTGATAGAATTTATGACAGTTCATGATAATAAAGAAGTCGATAATGACGAAATCGAAGATGAAGTTCAGCTATTAACAGCTGATTTAATTCGCGAGAGCTTGAAATTTGCTACAAGCATGGAACATTATCTTACTCTTGATCCTGACAATGAGTGTGCATTACAATTTCTACATAATCTTAAGTTTTGTATAGCTGGATATCAAGAATTATATAAGCAACTTGAGACCCCCCCCCCAAAAAAAAAAAAAAAATAGCCGTTGCTAATAACAGAATTTGTAACAACATAAAAAACCAACAGAGGCCGTTAATAATGAACGAAATTCTTCATTGAATCAAAGCCAACAGTTGTGCTAGACATATCTGACATATCTACCGATGATAGCATTTTTTTAATCCAGTTCGTAATAAACGTGCACGCTTGTTATCAAGTAGCGATGAATAGTTGTTAGTTATTAGTTTTATTCCAAATTTCAATTTGAATTTATATATGTTGTAGAATTTTTATAAGTTCTATTGTGACGGCAAACCATTCCTGTATGCCTCTTGTGCCATAGCTAAACTCAATTTATTAACACTAAAAATCAATAAGTCAATCAAGGAGACGTTAGACCTATACACACAGTATTTATTAGTTGACTGCTAATATAACGACAATTATAAATGTTCTCCCGGACATGGCCTTAACTATATTAACTCGATTCATTAGTAATAATCTAACTGACTCTTACCACGAAGATCACTCTGAAGCTATCTTGACTTCTAGCATACATTCACCAGCCGATAACTTGTAACAATTCCCGGCTCCGACTTCGACTCCGACTCTGGAACAATTATCGAACACTAGAACCATTCAACCTCTCTATCGCGACTCTCAATCTGAGTTTATATATTTCCTAACTCTCCTGCTTCACTTCATTTCTAACTGCTTTCGATTTACATATTTACGTATCATTTTTGGTTGGGCAAAGGTTGTTTAGCAAAAGCACTCAATCTTAATTAAAAGTCACCAAGGTTAGTGAAGAGAAAACTGCGAATAGCCCAACGTTACAGTATGTGGATCAAGAGATTGAATTTTCACTGTACACTAATTTTAATTCTTTCATTTTTTTTTTTTTTTTTTTTTTGTAAAGAAAATGAATTGTTCTTGTTTTATAAATATGCAATATGGATTTCATTATTACTATTTTTTCACGGTTTTTTGGGAAAATATTTAGAGCTTTTACATCTTGCACGATTTTTTAAAGTTGTGGAACATATCCCCAAATTTACTAAACGTCGCATGTATTTTTTTACACGAATTTTTTGCACGGTTTTCTAGAAACGTATCTACCGTGTAAAAAAAGAATTAGGTACATATATATAACTATATAGATCGATAGAGAGAGAGAGTGAGAGACAAACAGAGAGGAAAAAATCCATCATCTTTCTTACGTCCTGGACTTAGGGTGGCAGCTAGTTTCACTGCTTAGAACTAAATATAAGACGTTACGTTATCTTTTCAGAAACTACTTGGCGACACAAAATTTTGCGATCGATAGAACGGTCAAAAGTGGCAACCTTTAAATCTCCAACAGGAGAAGCAACAGGAGGAGAAATGAAAAGTTAAAAGATGACATAAAGGGAGTGGAAACGAGATACTGAAGAGGATGAATAGAAATAAAAGGGGAAGCGAATTCAAAAAATAGGAGAGGGATTTCACAGAAGAGAATTATAGGAATTGATGGGGGGGATAAATATGAGAGAGAGAGAGAGAAAATAAAAAAGAATGTTTCTGAGCAGTATCGAATCACAAAAATCCTCCATTACCGACTAAATTAAAACAGAAATAAGAGTAACTAACTGGGAAATAATGTGGAAATTCACTCCAAACAGAACTCCTTCACCCCTTCACCCGCTCCCGTTTGTAGTGCGCCGCACAAAGGTGCCTGATTCAGGAGAGCCATTTTAAGTTACAATTAAATTTTACATAGTACTTTAATTTTCTTAAAAGTGTAATGTCGCAATCCCTTTTCTTGAAATTATAGAAAGAGACAGATTTCAAGGAACTTTCAAAATTCGCAAAAAATAATTTATTTTGTCAATCAAATAGGCTTTATAACTACTCATTTATTAATGTTTTCAGTTACAACTGGTCATAAGCGTTCGAGTTCTTTTAATATTATTCGGTTTTATACTACTAATTAGATCTAATTTGGTTTTAAATAACTTAATCTTGTTGAGTTGTATTGTTCCTGTTTTTATGAGGCTTTTCTTAGAATCAAATTCTCTTTTAGAATGTATACCAGTCATATAGAGATTTTCGAGGATCAAACTAATTAAGAATACTTCAGGGTCAAATTGATTCAACTGTTTTGAGGAGATTTTTATTAGTGTTTGCTATTTTTTCGTAGACATCTAGTATTTCAATTGTGTCTGTTTGTAATTCTCGACTAGTATTTCCTTCTGTTTTCATTGCTGAACATAATTAGAGAATCGCACAGTTACACAGTAAAATGATGAAAAATTCAGATGATAATCCATTTCTTTTATTCAGATTTATAAATATTTAATTTTTGATTCTCAGCGTACTTTACCTATGGTAGTAATCTCTATATGCGTTTGATCTAACGTTTAAATATTGTTCATTACGCTTCAATAAAACAAGTTAATCTTGCTCTTATCAACCCATTCAGTTTCGAGGACTTAAATGAAGTAAAGTTGAGGGATCGAATTACTAACCTTTCGTCTTTTCTATCTGATTTCATTCTGAAGGCTCTTTATTCAACGCAGGTCTGATAGCGAAGTTTCACTTGTTAATTTCAGCTCATAAATTTTCTCACAGTAAAAACCACCGATCACCACCAACTCCTATAATTCAATTCTTCTCCGCTTATAAATATAATTAATTTAATCTATTCGCTACACTTCAGAAGTTCAATCTAAACATAAATCACGTTCTATTCATTGGGAAGAATTTTAAATTCAGATATAATCAGGAAGAATTCAAAAAATGAGTTGAAGGACAGAGCCTAATGTCATGTGATGTGTTGAAAATCTATTAGGACAAATCAATTTCATACGTTCTTCATAAGAAGGGTGTGGTACTTTAATTCATTAAAATGTTATATGTGCAATATTTTTAAATCATTTCGAATTAGACAAAACTGTTAATTAATGTTGTGTTGCTTTCGAATGACTCATTATTTATAACTGGAAAGTCCTTCAATTGAATCCCAAATTTGGCCATGTTAACTAAAGCTTTTTATTTTTTATTTTTTTATTTTTATTTCCTACTGCAATACAAGCAAGGAAAATGAGCATGTGTCTTGCCAGTGTGATGAAACGCCATTTTTTTTTTTTTCTCATTTCAAGGAAAATTTATTTTTGAAAACATATTTAAAATTATCAAAAACTTTCGTTTCGTTTACAAGAATCATTTAAAAAATGATAATATCCATAACGTCATGTGTTAGCATCTTAATTACAAATACGGCTGTTAATTTTAAAGTAAGTATTTCTGACATTACATACTTGTCATACTAGGAAGGTGACTACTTTTGTAATAAGAAAGTGAAATATTCTTTCGTATACAATGCACTAATAAATGAACCTAATTTGAGTTGAGTTTTAAATAAGAGTTTTCATGCTAGAGTTTGGGATAATTTATTAGAAATAGCGTTTCACTGATGGAACTTTTTTTTTTTTTAAGAAAAACATTCTTTAAAAATAGATTTCTCATACCCTTAGGGTTTCACATGTCACAATTCGAAAGCTACTGCTTTAAAACATTCTAAGGTTTTTACTCGTGTGTGTGTATGTGTCATAAAATATATCATTAAGATAATGAAAATTGAAATAACGCCATATGTTAGTACCATAATTATAAATACAGCAGTTATTTTAAAAAAGGCATTTTAGATATTACTTGTCGGGGAGTTAACTATTTGACGGCAAAACTATTTTGTGATTAGAAAGTTAAATATTCTTTCGTTTACGTTTACTTACAAAGGAATTTCTTAATCTTGTTAATAAAGTACTAATGCTAGTGTTTGGGTAATTTTTTGAAGAATAATGCTACACTGAAAAAATTCTTTTTTGAAGTATTCGTCAAAATTCTGTTTCTTGTATACTAAGGGGTATGCACGTCACAGTCTGAAAACCACTGCTTTAAAACTATTTTACAAATTGAGATTGCTAAAAGAAAATTCCTTTTCCTAAAATTTATTATTAGTAAAAGTGGGAGATAGAAATACAGTATAAAAGTTAATAATGCATTGCCAAACCTTATAAAAACGGAAGGCTGAATTCAGAAATGTACGAAAAGGCGTTATTCCTTAATGATCTTCAAAGTTATTTCTAAGTTTTTTAAAAAAAATCACTATTGCAATATTTTTTTATTCGAGTTTCGCCCTCCCATCACGAAAATAGAAACATTCGTCTACTCAAAATAAATAATGATATTCGCTTAAAATAGGAACATGATTTAGTTTTAAAAAAATAAAATGACAAGTTTGTCCACAATAATTGTTCTGTTAGTATATCAATTACTAATTAAAACTGATTATAGCGAATTCATAAAATTGCAACATAAATTAATGAATAAGACCCCTTTTTACTGTGTAAATGTATTTTGCTGTGCTAGGGGAAAGTGTTTTTACAGTTATTTGACTGATTCTTGTCTCGTGATCAAGTGTCTTGTTATTTTTTGACCGATACGTTTTTCTGAAGATCAAGTCAAAGTACTGAGACTTTGAAGGAAAATCTCCTTTTTTTTTTTTGTTAAGGCACGTCTTGTTATCCATTTTACATTTATTTATTAATTAAATGGCTGACATATGTTTCCGAGCAATTGGAGTTAAAGTCTTAAATCTCTGTTTCCCCAACTAGTAGAAAATAGGGAGGGGAGATATTTTAAATCGATTAATACTGGTTTTGACGGTCATGATCTATTTCGCTTTCAAATTAAAGGTGAAAGGTTTAGAAGGTTGCCAATTTCCTTCTTAGCATTCATTTAAATAATTAAATGGATCAAGGTAAGAAAGTAAAAGAGGTGACTGAATGTGTTACTGCATTTTTTTGTCACGCTGAAACTGAAAGAGCAGAAAATATGTTAAATTGATATTTGAACGTGGATCTCATTGAGTCTCACACACAGTACGAATTTCCCCAAAATATGATGAGAATATTCTTTCGTGTGAATGTTAGGCTGTAAATGATATTTCTGGAAGCAAAGGAATATGAGATTTTCAATGATGTTTATAGGAATGTGAAATAGAATTTCTCTTTTCCCAATGGTCACATTAGTACATGCAGTGTTTCACAAATGACTCTGTTCTGCTTTGGGAATGCAGAAATGAGCTAAAAATACATAATCATACAGGTGCTTATTGGTGAGTGCTTGAAAGCATAAATAAAAGTATTTATATTGAAAGAAAAGGAATGATTGTTGAGATAGATGAGAATAAATTTGAAAAAGTAAAATACGAAAGAGGTAGTTTCTCATAAAAGAGTAATGAGAATTAGGTGGGATTGTGAAAAAATAACAAATTAGCGATTTATCAAAATGATTGAAGAATTGGGTGAAATTAAAAATATGGTACATAATAAAAAAGTTCACACTGAATATCACAGTTTCTTAAAAATTGCACATTACCTATACGAATGATAAATTCTCCCTTTTTAAACTTAAAGTTGATAATTTTTTTCGAAATCTTAATTAACCATAATGAAACATAAAAAAAGTATCAACATTTCAGTTTTAAACATAATTCTGTCACAAATGACAGAATCATGTTTAAAACTGAAGGGTTGATAATTTTACCCTTATGAAGTAGCTTGACTAAGTGTAACATAAACATCCTTAAAAGACCCTTGAACTACCATATGTAAAGCAAGAAGATTTACAGTAGTTGAAGGAATTTTTAACATTCTTATTTTAAGAGCGATATTATTCATCATTATTTATTTATTTTACTGAATTACCAGCAGATGTGTAATATGCGTCTTTCGGTAATCTAGTTCCCATCATTTTACTTCGAAGGAAAGTAAACATTCAGAGTTATATAATTATTATTTCTTTAATAAGCTGAAAGTGATTTATATAGGGAATAATTATTATGATATATCTGCCGAACAAATATTAAGTCTTTCAGAAAAAATTTGTTTCGGAGTTGAAAACTGTCTTGTTATTCATTAGAAGTCAATTTCCATTTCGATGAGACAGAATCTCCGATCTGCCTCGGTTGTTCGGAGAATTTCGATTGGAGTGTTTTATTTTATTAATAGTTTTCATTTGAAGATATTCTTCAAAATTATATTTCGGAAAATCAATTTTTTTTATCGGGACTGCTCACATAATACTTAGAAATTTTTTACATACTCCTGAGTACTGAGATACTCGTGCCATAATTTGAGAATTAAATTTTTAACTGTTCAGTGGAAATTGTTACTAGTTATATGGGATGATTTACAATGTTTTCCTGTTAATAGAAAAAGGCTATCGAAAGTATAACCTTTTTTTTTTTTTTGCATTTATTTTCTGAAATAATTGAGTTCCGTCCCTGATTTCTCATCCTAAGATTTATATAACTAATAGAATAGCCTTGAAGATAATAAACTAAAACATCATTTGCTTAATTCTTGGGCATACCTATTCAGATAAAAATTTTGAATCAGAAATGACTGTTTCAAAAAATACGATATGAGCTAATTTTCCTGTTCTGCCTTAAAATCTTATCATCGTATAAACTACGTTTATAAGCAAAATTCGTTACATTATGTAAGTCTTTCGAATGTTTTTATTATTATTATTAATTATTTATTTATTTTGTATACCACGTTACACTTAAAAATTTCGCTGAGATTTATTAACGAAGTGAAATAACTTTATTGAAAATATCATATACACTTGAAATTAAAACAGCTAGTCTTAAATCGTTCAGCTAGATATCGCTCATGAATTATCATTAATCATTCCTTATTATGAATTATGATTTCGACTTCATTTTCTCCTTTTTATCCGAATTGAGAATGTATAGTTGTTATTATAAATAATATTGCTGTGCCTATTATTATAAAAATAAATGATTGTTGAGATAACAAATTTGGCATAAATGGCATATCTACATATATGTCGGTTGAATAAATCCTTAAGTATCAACCTATTATCATGCATTTAAAAAATCAAATCTGTAAAAATTCATTTATGAAAAAAAATTTCCTTTAATTTTTTTTGACATGACCTTTAGTTATCGTCTGTTTTGAGATGCCGCTGTGTGTGTAAGGGGATGGGGGAGGTAGATATGAGGTAAAACGGAAAAATGTATTATCTATATTCCATTTATTTGAAAAGATTTGAGAAGAGTGAGTGCTTAGCGCCCTCTCTTGGCAGGTTTATTCAGTAATTCTTTCTGCATGAGAAAATATTGAGAAAGAATAATGGAGGTTGGGGGAGGGGGAGAGCGCGTGATGAGAAAAGAGCAAAACCAACGAACATAATTTTCGGCAGTAAAATATCCCACTCACATGATCATAACAGATATGTTTCTCTCTCTCTTTCTATTTATCATACTATGTATTTAGCATTAAAGTATAGAGAGGAAATATGGGACGAATTTTATAAAGAAAAAAAATTATAAATTAATATAAAAATGAATTAAAATTGAACTAGGATTATATTATTCATATTGATTAATTTTTCTTCCTGGAAACATTATCCGATAGTTGGCTCTATTACTAGAAACTGCGTTGATGCATATGTAGTACTGAGGCAATAATAGATTATAACCTCTTAAAGAAAATCGTACCCATCAGTTTTTTATTCTGAAATCCAGATATACTTGAAATATACGCAACTACTTGATAAAGTTTGTTGAAAATTAAATGACCTACTCAACCTTCTACTAAATGTAGATCTAAAATCATATATACACTTCGGGAATAATATTGAATAATCCTGTTTAGAATAATTCTCCCTCCCCCCCTATATTAATAAGGATTGGAAACAAGGAATTTGACACTAGAAATAAGGGAGGATAAGATCTTTTCCTGGCTTAAAAAAAATGCATGTATTGATGGGTCCAACTTTCTAAGGCTTAAGGAAAAAACCTTATTGCTAACATATTATTTATTGTATACATGTGATCATTATTCTCATTTTCACCAGAGAATATTTCATCATTTTATTACTAACACTTTCTCTGTGTGAGGTTCTTTTAACTTAAATTTCTGGAATGTAAAATTGTTCAAATGCAATGTTGGGGCTCAATGGAATTAGAATAAAGTGAGTAACTGTGAACATACACATAATATAAACATTACTGGCCTATTTATATCAGCTGCGTATATTGAGTTTAGTTTAAAATGTTTTTCCTAAAATTCAGGTTAATAGTTCATGCTAATTATTGTCAGAACTCCTCTAGAACTCATCCTAAACTGAATGTTAGTCTAAATATCTCGATGAATAACTATATATGCAATATTTTTATACCTTAAGATGTCACATTTTAAAAATTATGTAATTTGAAATATCATTAATTTAAAAAACGATAAAAAGCAGAAATGTCTGAAAGATGACCCTATATGTTACAAAAGAGTAATAAAGTTACTTTAAAAGAGTGATTTAGAGTGAAAAACGTTTCACATGAAAACACTTACCTCTAAATAATACTACGGTAGCAACAAAATATTAAGTAATTTTATTTTTTTTTCTATTAACACGAAACAAAAATAGCTCTTAAGAGCGGCATTCACAGTCAAAACATTTCCATTTAATGGTCATTTAGTTTTCGAATTCAGGGAATAGTTTGTAAAAAATTGGGGATTTTTGTGTTGTTGAAATCAGTGAATTTCGTGTCAAAATCAGTGGGAATTTCGTGGGTTTATATTCTTATAAATTAATGTTTTTGCGCTTACAATTACAGAGAAATCGGAACGAAAACACGCTTTTATTTCGCTTAAATAGAAGATGGAGTCACTTAAGGCAGTTGATGAAAAATAAGAGTCATATATTTAAATTTATAAAGAGTATTATTAACTCTACGTTGTCGACGATAGTTAAAATAGAGATCAAATTACGACAATGTTTGAGAACAGCCAGAGAGCAAACGCATGGAACGACTTTACACAAAGATTTAGAGACAGCGTTGCTTGTTTCATTCAAACAAGCTAGATCTCAGAATACTCCCATATCAGGACTGTTATACTTGAAAAGAGCTGATGAGCTTGGAAACCAAATTGGTAATGAATTTTCTTCAAATCCAGGCTGGCTGAAACGTTTCAAGAAAAGGAACGGAATTGTGTTCAAAAATTTTTGCTGTGAAGCTAACGAAGTTTTATCAACTTTGACAACAGATTAGTTGCAGTTTACATCGCCTTCAATACTTAAAGTATATAATGCGAAAGATGCCTTCAACGTCGACGAAATTCGCTTATTTTATTGATGCTTTTCCAAAGAAACATTATCGTTCAAAAGATAATCGTGTTTAGTGATAATTTTTAAAGAAAAAATTGTGGTATTTGAAGGATGCGATTCAGATGGATATAGAAAAATAACCTTCTTTGAGAGAAAAGTTTAAAACGGAGTTATCTAAAAAAAATTTAAGAAAATTACCAATCGATTCATGATGGGATGCTTACGTGTATTTCCCTTCAATTTACTCTTGGGGACTTTCATATGACGTTGTGATTTGAGAACCTCTTCTTGCAAAGGAACTGTGACTTGTGTAAATTAGGTTAGAGAAATATTGATGAGTAGCTATTTGATTCATGTGGTAATTTTTATAAACCGCGAAAAATTTTAATTAGAGGGCAAGTGGTAAGAGAGAAATCGGAAGTGCTCACTCAGTGATTAATGCGAAGTGATCATAGGTCAATAGATATCTAGTCAGATTTACATTATACGTTTAGTACTGGCTCGGATTCGGATAGCCTGATGGTAAGATAAAGTTACGTTTTTGAATATTAATCTTCAGATTTAGATGCATGTAAGGACCTTTTCCACTTACATATTATAAATATTGAATTTTGCATATTCGAATAATTGAATCAAACGAATTTAATTTCCTTCATTGACTGAATATTGAATTACTTATTTCCTGCTGGAACTCAGTTAATCAGTGATAGTAGAATTAGTTTATAGAAGTAAAACTGGGACTTCACAGGTTTAGTTTTAGTTTAGTTTTTATTAACGTCGCACTAGAAGCAACACGAGGGCTATTGGCGACGGACCTCGTAACTTTGAACCTCGGTAAAGTGACGAGGACGACACTTGAGCTGGCACCCCCTCTCCTAACATCCACACCACACCAACGGGAGGACTTTAAATCCCGACAGATTTAACGTGCATCAGCCTTGGCTTCACGGTGGGTCTTTGGCGGCCATGGATCGAACCCGCGACTGAACGAAAACCACTGGCCACGAATCCGAAACCATGACCACTAGGCTACCGCGGCCACAGGGACTTCACAGAATATAAGACGAACAAAAAAGTGTAAATTGTGGCAATTATGTTCATAGATTGAATTTTCAATTTGAATAAGGGATTTTTACGAGAAAAAGTAAAGGTGCAATCCTTATTGATAATATTATTAGATATACTCTGCAATATTATCAATAATAATGTGCAATCCTTATTGATAATATATAGTTAATACTATAAATCTTATATTTTCACCTCCGAATACCATAAGTATTTAGCAACCGCGTGATCTAGGCATTGTACAAAACTTAGTATTTTATTTTCTAAAGCAATTACTGCAAAAATGTTTTCTTGCATTTGAATCAAAAGATTTCTCCACCAATTTATTACATGTGCTACACAAGTCCCGATCTGCATGGAATACATCGCCAAAGACGATTGAATATTGTTTCGCCATGCAAGATTCTCTTAAGTACCATATTCTTTGGCGTTCTGAGAATCAGGAGATATTGAAATTGAACCATTATTTAATGAAATTGTTGGAAAAATCTCTAAACTATTGGACTACCCTACAAAATTGGATGAATTTGTTGCAGTCGCTGGATATGCGTAAAGCCCAATTGTGACAGACGAAGACATATTGGAAATCAAAAGACGAAGACAAAATTTGAAATGGTCTCATCGATGTAGATTCTCACTACATCGCAGCAGTTCCTGTCCCCACTGCATCAGGAATGCGGAACACCATGAAAAGTATTAAGAATCATTCCTCATTTTGAATGCATCACATCATCCTGAAATTATAAATTTAATTGTAAATAGCTTCGGCAGATAGGTTTCTCAAGAAGGATCATACAAGAATAATTAGTAAGTTGAAACAAATGCACTTGCCAAGAAAGCAGATTTCCTATACAGGGTCTTAAGTTTAAATAAAAGTTCAAAGATCTTTAAATCTTAAGCTCTGAAAATGAAGAAATCAGAAAAGAGTCCATAAGATATCATTTACTACAAATGAAAATTTTCCACGATAACGTGACAGTATAAAAGATTTTATATGCCCTAATTTTCTAAAACACTATCATTCAAACACCCATATTAAATCAGGAATTTAATAATAAATTTTTATTAGCATTAATAAGAATAAAGATATTAATCAATTCCAATAAAAAGGGCAGTATGCTAGTAATTTAAAAAAAAACGGCGATCATTCTTTCTTGAACGCACTATAGAGATTACCATTTTTTTACTTACACCCAACTTTATTCTTAAGCATACAAATTAACGAAAACATTATTACAAAAATGCGTATTTTTAAACTTACATCATAGTGCATTTCCATATGTTCTACAGCCTTTTCAACCCATGCTTCTGGCTACAAAATAAAATTATAATCACAATAAAGCATGTATCAAACAAAAACAAAAAATCAATGCTTGTCAGAAGAGAGTTTTTCGCATTCTAAATGAATGTTCAGGAGGGGTGACAACAATACCACTTGGCTAACATTACAGAATTTATCACCCACCTTGAGGTATTACTTCAATTAATAAAAATACATTTAAATAATAATGAATAGAAAAAAATTAAACAAATATAAAGCAAACAATTAATATAATAATAAACAAATATGTAAAATATATACAGCGTTATTCTTTTAATTACATTCAACTAAAGTATATGATGATTATACATTTTAAGAAACAATTGGTAAACAACATATTTTTAATATTGCTCTTTTGAATTGGCTCATAATTTCTATTTTACCAAAGAATTATCTGTTAATAAGTCTGAGATGGGTTTATTTCACTTTGGCAAAACATCTTAATATCAACAGAAAAGGCAGATAAATGTTTTTGAAATCTCAATATAATAGAAAATAAATCTTGTGTAATTCCTCCCTTAAGTAGAAAGTCATTAATGAATATTCCATCAGAAGTTTTAGTCCTGGCGTTGAAAATTACAAGTACTTGAACTTTAAGGTTTACATACTTCATGGTGAGGATTGGATGGTTGTATGAGTTTTTGGCACTGAATTCTCTTGGGGCATATTGTGCCAAACTCAAAGTGAATATTTTATCTTTTTAATAGTTTAAACAATTAAAATTCAAACTCGTGCGTAGAGAGTAAAATGTAGATTAATAAAATTATATGATTGGGTTAAAATCCAATGGTCAAATAAGAAATTAAATTTGAGAACTTTCCACAACCAAGTCAATTAATGAAAGTGTATAAGATTTAAAATGATTGAATCGATAGAGTTAATAGCAGAGCATTCAGTAAACATGTATTCATAATCAAGGGATAAACACAATGACTACATATGGTGAATTTTCCACCAGGAAGAGGTGTGTGACCGATTCGCAAAAGTGTTAAAATAACGTTTCATCTTCGTAATGATATTGAATGACAATGAGAAATGAAAGGTTTCGTATGATTCAAGTTGTTATTTCCATATGTCACTGATCCTGCCAGTGATCATAAATAGCCGATTTAATGTGTTTTAATGTAACGCAAAATGAAATGTGGAAGAGATTGCCTCCGTTGAAAACAATAAAATTTTCATTAATTCGACTTAAGACATTTTCTAATGCTTTATTAGTACCGAAAATCTCCGCTGTAAAAACAGAACATGAAGAATGAAATTGAAAAGAATGTGAATTATGTACTAAAAATGAGATACCAACATGATTCAATGACTTAGAACCGTAAGCGTAGATGTGGATAAAGCCAGGGTATTGATCGGTAAAGTCATTAAAAAGTTGTGACTAAATATGTTGCGCAGCGTCCGATTTCTTTAAAGGTTTGTTAAAATAAAAAACTGTTCGTACCATGGTGAAAAATCCTCGTTTACTTTCACGACAGAAATATTAGATAACCCATAACTCTCAATTAATAATATGTGTGCTCTTCTATTAAATAGAGGTATGGATGGGGGGGGGAGGTTGTCCCGATAGAGTCGAAGAATAAACTTTTATCTGAAATTCACAGAAATTTTGACGATGGTGCTATTTTAAAATGGTATTGAAGGGTCAAAAAACGTCGCCTGAAGTGCAATGAAGGTTCAAAACAGTCCAAGTAAAAGCTTCTGATGGGTGAGTGAAAATGAAGTTTAATGGCACAACAGCCAGATGTGACTATGCTGCGCAAAACAAGACGCAATTGAGGTCTAGACGTTAGAAGAAAATAGAAAAATTTGACAAGGAGGGTCGAAAATAGAGAAGTATCGCTACAGTATCTCGGGGCGTGTCACCAATGTTTATCAAAGACAGTAAACCCCATAGGAAGGAAAAAGATCCCTAAGGTGCCACAGAGTCATGATGCCCAAACTTACCTAAAGAAGGCAAGTCCCTGAGATCCCCTGTTATAATCCCCAGAAGCAGGGTGCCCGGCTATACCCCCAGACACTGGGTACCCATTTAAGTCTCTTTTCACGATATGTATGAGTTACAGTGGGACTATTCTTCCACACCCGGTGACCACATGGTAAGCTTCTGATGGGAGTTATTCGGAAGCCTTTCGACGTGCAGAATGGTGTACAGTGTTCAATTTATTTAAATCAAATTTTTGAGAGAAGATATATACCAAGCAATCGTAGAGGCATGAGAGGATCATACATTGAGTTTAGTGTTTATTAACGTCGCCCTAGAAGCAACACGAGGGCTATTGGCTACGGACCTCGTAATTTTGAACCTCGGTAAAGTGACGAGGACGACACTTGAGCTGGCACCCCCTCTCCTAACATCCACACCACGCCAACGGGAGGACTTTGGGCCCCGAACAGATTTAACGTGCATCAGCCCCGGCTACACGGCGGGTCTTTGGCGGCCAAGGATCGAACCCGCGACTGAACGAAAACCGCTGGCCACGAATCGGAAACCATGACCACTAGGCTACCGCGGCCACAGGGACTTCACAGAATATAAGACGAACAAAAAAGTGTAAATTGTGGCAATTATGTTCATAGATTGAATTTTCAATTTGAATAAGGGATTTTTACGAGAAAAAGTAAAGGTGCAATCCTTATTGATAATATTATTAGATATACTCTGCAATATTATCAATAATAATGTACAATCCTTATTGATAATATATAGTTAATACTATAAATCTTATATTTTCACCTCCGAATACCATAAGTATTTAGCAACCGCGTGATCTAGGCATTGTACAAAACTTAGTATTTTATTTTCTAAAGCAATTACTGCAAAAATGTTTTCTTGCATTTGAATCAAAAGATTTCTCCACCAATTTATTGCATGTGCTACACAAGTCCCGATCTGCATGGAATACATCGCCAAAGAC
>BMAW01003793.1:0-69406 GCA_019974015.1 Nephila pilipes
GGTTTTTCTTATTACCTTTAAATATGAGGGACGTAGCAACTATTCTAACACTGGTGTATAATTGTTTGAAACTTGTTTTATTGTGGGAGACAATTACCAATATTGTTGGATTATTACAACTTTATTTGTGAGGTAAAACAGAATTGAGACTCACAATGTTACTTTATCCTATAATAATTTTATTTTTATAAAACATAATTTAATTCAATTTTTTTTTACATTATCATTCCTTGCAGTAAATGTTGAAATATTCGCCACCATTTTGAATGCAAACATGAACACGTCAAACCAAGTTTTTGACACATTGCGCAACATTGTTGGTGTTATTAACAATATTTCTTCAGATATGATTTGTTTTAATTCATCAATGTTTGCATGACTTCTCTGGAAAACCATATCTTTGAAATAACTCCACAAAAATATCTAACGGGCGGAGGTCTGATGACCTTGGTGGTCAGAGGTCTATTGAAATTAAACGGTCATCGTAGAATTCTTTAAGCACTTTCATTATTTGGTTTGACGTGTGTGGAATGGCTCCGTCTTGCTGAAACTAGCAGTAACTGTCCTATATCTCAAGTGAAGCAATAAAAGTTTGAATTGACTTCGTACACTTTGGAATTCATTAAAATCAAAGAATAGTACAGACGGACGAATTTTTTTTGTTGCCATTCATAATCATACAAAATGAATTTCCAAAATAAAAAATAATAAGAACTTTGAAAGAAACCAACGATTTACTCAAATAATTTATGCAGAATCGGATTAAAAATAACTAATGATGTTCACAAGAATTTATGTTTAAAAAACGAGGTTTTGTTATTCTACTTTGTTATCCTACCTACCCACAATATATTCCATCTCTCCTCTTTGATCTACTCGCGGGGTAGCGGCTTTCAGAGCCTTGGCAAATTTGCCCCGTCCTTGGCTATCCTGGCTATGCGGTTTTTAGACAGGTGGTACCGAGGTACCTTCCCAGCACTTTGTATCTTACCGATACAGAATTGAAGATAGTTGTGGTCACTTGCCGTTTCAGTGATCGCTGTCCAGATTTGTTTAGTATCATCTAAAGTCTGGGCTTCCATAGCTAAATCGATCCAACTTATCCCATTAGTGGTTTCAAGTGTCGATGGAAAATGAGGATCATTCTAAATGGATTGTTGGGAAGTCGACGATTATGTCTCCTTCATTATGGCTGCGATGGTCTGTGTACATGGACTTTGGGCCCCATAACTCATCATGGGTGTTAACGTCCCTTCCTATAAGGATGTCCTTGGAGTTAAATTTCTCCACCAACTGTTCTAACGTATCAACTATAGTTTCGTTGTGTGAACCTGGGGGGGGAGGGAAGTAGACCGATATGATAATCAGCTCCTTGACGCTATTTGCTACTTCAGCGGCGACGATATTCCTGCTGAGGTATCTTGCAACCACATCTAGTTGGTTGTTGTTTACTGCCACTGCAGCTTTGCCGCCTTCTGGCTGTAAGATCCTCCAACACTTAGGAGACCAGCTGCAGCTCCCTCTTTCAGGTACGGTTCCTGTAGCAGGTAAACGCTGTAGGACTCCCTGTTAATGTGTTGGAGTTCACACGTAGCTGCCTTGGACTGATCTAAGTTTGTCTGCAAGAAGTTCCAGCCCTCTCTAGTGCCGTCTGTACCCATTAAGAATACTTGACGTGCTTATTTTGTGGGCGCTAGAATTGCCTTTACGCTCTACGTTTTGCAAGGAGTTTTGGACTTCAAACGGCTGCTCAGAGAGTGCTGCAGCACGAAATTTACACTTCACCGCTAAATGCCCAAATTTATTGCACTTGAAGCATCTTTGCGGTGGGTAATGAGTCCTGACCCTGTGGGATTGCAATGGACCCAGCCGTCCTTCAGATTTTTTTCTCCCCGACACTCTGAAGGTGCTTGCTGGGAGATCATTGGCTTAGCGAAGCTTCGCCTGCCTTACGGGTTTTCAATGCCCGGGGCATCGTAAAGAAAAACTCCAGGGAGCTTTTTCCTCTTTTCTGATGCAGTGCAGATATCCTTTAGGACATCATGTTGATAGCGTTGTTGTTGGACATGTTGTTGTTGTTGGACATAGCTGATAGCGGTGATTAGCCACCCAGCCATATCCGCGTCTAGCACCTCTACCACGACCCCTCGTTTTTCTATAGAGGGAGACAGGAGGATCTTGACCTCTCTTTCTTCGGTATTGATAGTCCGATTCAAGATCTTCAGTAGACGCTCACAGGAGTGGTTTTCGGCCTTGGAAACAACCCAAACCGTCTGCTTCCTCCTGGCCGCTTCTTTTTTGACGTTGTCTTTCCCTTTGACCTGTGGCTTTGGGAGTGCTGATAGCAGCTTTTTTTTAGCCGCCATTGCAGCATAAGACGTTTTGTCTGTTAACGAAAAAGTCGGCAACTTTTTTTCTTCATTTTTCCTGCTCTCGTGAGTATGAACAACATCCGTTTGTGTGCCCTGGTCGCACATAATAGTTTGAACAGGGACTTTGCTTCGCAGCTGTTGGAGTTCAGACTCCGAGAGCCAAATGAAGCTCGCAGCCTCTAACAGAAGTTGTTTAACGCGAAGCTTCTGGCCCTCAGTGAGATCTATCTCCTCAAAGATCATGTCCACATCGAACATAGCAGCTGTTAACCTCTAAAAGCCCGTCTCTATGACTAGTTTCCTAGTGTTCCTCATTTTCTTTATCTTTCTCTGACCACTCTTTATCGAGCTGAGACGCATAAGTTCTGCCATACCCTTCAAGGGGGTAGGCGTATCGGTGCCCATTATTCTTGGGATAGTTGTCACCGAGGTGACTTGTCTCGACTATACTGGATTGTCACGCTCTCTCCCTCTCCCTCTTTGTCCGGGCTTGAGACCGGCCGGAGGAATTACTCCTGGCGAGGTTTATTGTTTAGACAGTTGGGAGAAGTGGACGAAGCACAAATGCAGATGTTCTTAATATTACTTATAAAAAATAGTTCACTCGTTCTAAATGCAACTCGCTCTAAACATTCAGGGGCGCATCATCTTTTCTATAGAAAAACCGAAATAAATAATATTTTTAAATATAAATATAATAATTTATTTATATATTTCACTGGACATTATTCAGAATATTTTATTGTTTAGAAAAGAACACTTTTCAAAAGAACTTCAATAGGATTATTCAGATTCAAATGATAGTTATAAGAAAAAATTAGACATATTAATAAAAAGGATCTAAAAAACCATATTGAAACTATAAAAATGTAATATGCAAAATTGAAATATGAAAAAGTAAAAAATGAATTTTACACACACAAACACATATATATACTCATGTACTTAAAATATACGAGGGGTATCATAAACTTGTAATTATTACTAAGAAATAATTTAGATGTCCGGATAAAATTAATTCTACACATTCTGGATCCTTAAATATATAATATTGTAAATTGCAGCTATTCATGTGGATTTTTTTTTCAGGAAGCTGAAGATTGAAGTAAAGGCAGTAAAACAAAATTTTTAAATATTATCCTGAGTTATAATAAAGTCTTGTTTATTACGTAAAACATTATCAAGGTGTGACGGGTCTATCCGCGACCTAGTCACTGGCAGTCCTCTTGGGGAGTTTTCAGTCCTCAACAATATTTGTATTGGAGGGCTTCCTCCGAAGAAGAGAACGTGATCATGCTGATTGAGATAGATGTGTATATATAGTATGGGCTTTCAGAGAGAGAGGAGAGATGAAAGAGAGAGAGGAGATAGGATAGGATAGACTTCTAGCTGAACTATTCTGTAGATTGATTGATAAATAAACTAATTTTTTTAGAGATGTGTTCCCGTCCTTTCCATTCTTCCGTACCTTCCAACCCCTTGTCATTACAAAATAGAGAATTAATTTTTATTCATCATACTTTTCTACTTAGTCACCATCCAGAATTATACATTTTTCCAAGCGTTTTTTAACTTTTCGATGGCCTTCATTGTAGAACTCAGTAGAATAAAAACTGTCTTCTCCTGAGTACTTGAATTTACAGATTTCTGAAACTAAGCAAATCAACACATTAGCTATAATTTATAACATTATGTACATGAGGATCAATTAATATTCACAATCAATCTTATTCAGGTATTTGATTATTTCTTACTAAAGTAGTTAAAACCTTATAATACCTTCTCGTATTTATTGGAATGTAGATCATTATTTAGTGTTTGTTCTAATTTTCAATTATCTATTCGAAAGAAAACCCTTCATATAATGTTACATTTAAAAAGAAACTGTATAAGATTTAAACTGTGTAAAAATAATAAATATTACAAACTATTTCCAATTTTGCTATTATATTTGCTATTAGTAAGTTACATGAATTTCTTAAGGAACGATTGAAAATAAAATTATATATTTAAAAATATTATTTATGTATTTAATCTTCATTTGACAAAATATCTTTGATCTCCTAAGTTTGCTTTAAATATGAAAGAAAAAAGGTTATCGTCTAGAGCTGCAAAAATTTCTCAGTTGATTTTGTAATAAGTTTTTCTTCAAACATAACTTTTTCTAAGAGTAATATTAATTTTTAACATCTTACTGACATTTCAAAAATAAAGTGACTGAGAAATAAAGCTTTATGAGTTCTGAATAAAACAAATCATTCTGTATCAAATAAACTTCTTTCAAAAGCCCTGCTGCGAAACAAAAATAATGATCAAATAAGACTGAAAAAAAGGAAAGAAATATTAATATTAAATATTCTTTAAAGTAGCTTTCAAAGCGTTTTATACTGTTATTAAAACAAAAGGAACTAAACATGCTGACGTAAAAAAGAGCTAACCAATCCATGGACTTAAAAAAAGGATACTTTGTACTGAATATATATTTGTCGTCAGATCAAGCCAGACGATTCTTAATTCTTAATGTGTCTCAATATGGGATCTGGGGAAAAAATAATTGCGTAGACCTTCCCTAGTTATTTTTTCTTTGCCGATGTTTTTTAAAGAAGTTGTATATGAAAAAACGACTTCTCCAGGAATTGCGACATTCCTAGAATTTTTTCTTTTGTTATGACTTCTTCAACTTTAAATGCTTATATTTTTTATTAACTTTTTTAATTCTTAACTCATAAATTGAGTAGTATATTAAGCTCGTGACTCTTGAAACGTTTTGCACTTTACTCAAATAAAAGGAAAATGTAACAATTCTCTGAGATCTACTTCCCAAAAAAAAAACTTTAGTTTAGTGCAGAATACTTTTCTGAGTTTTCCGCATAATGAAATATAATGTGATGTAATTATTTGAAATTTTTTCTTGGAAATCCTTAAGGATAAATTAGAAAAGAGATACGTACAACTTTCTTATCGACTATGAGAAATCAGAACTTGGACACTGAATTTCGAAAGGATATCACAATGTTGCAGCAACTTCTAAAAGAAACTATCTTTTTTTATATCACTACAGCCTTAACTTTCTATATGAACAAACTGATATTTTTTTTTCGTTTTCATACATATAGTATTTTAAAATACCTAAGAAATTTATGATATTTTGGGTTTAAAGTTTGAAAAATGTTTCCAAATATTTTTATTTTAAAATATTTAAAATAAGTTAATTTTATTCACCCTAGAAACCATTCAGAAATTTCTCATCAATCTTATTTGATAACAGGCTGTTTCATGTTTTCATGAGGCTAGCGGTATTGATATGACAGAGGAATTGAGTAATTTGTTGATATTTGTAATTCTCATAAATGTATAAGACCCATCCCCACCTGGTTTGGGGAGCAACGTCTGCAAAAAGCACTTTTTTTTTTTTTTGAAATACTGTTATATTGTTAACTGCTTCTTTCTTTCTTCTACACTTATTACTTCCTTATACTGTGTATCAGTTCGCGGTGTATTAGTTTGTATATCAGTTTGGAAAAACTCCTTTCATCCAGTTCGCGATAAGCCTAAAATTTAACACACAGGCTCAATTTGAATGTGACGACATAGTATTCAATTATAAAACAACAAAGAAAATAAATTGTTAAAAATATTTTTGAGAATAAAAACCTAAAAATAAAGCAAATGTGCATTACAAAATGCTTTAATTTTTTTTTTTCTTTGTGGTTAAAAGAGTAAAAAAAAGAATTCAAGTATGAAAAATAACTATTTATTTAACCAGTTAGAAATTAAATGAAAATGATTCAATTTCGCATATAAAACTACTAAATGGTCCCTCCCACTTAAACCCCCATAACTTTCTTCATTTTTCACAATTATTAGACCTTCGTTATGCAAGATTTTGGTACATTTAACTTTGTTTAATATCCTCTAATCACACAGCGTTGATACTGCAAAGTGTCACTGGTACTCTTGATGTTTCTTTTTTTTTTTTAGTCCAATCGCCCTTTGGAGTCTTCTACATTGTTTCTTACGACCCACTATATCCTTCAATTTGAGCAAAAGTGATGACTCGCTGACGCTCGTCAGTTTTTCTTATGTATGTATGTATGTAAATGAAAATGGCAAACTAATGTTACCAAAAATGAAAAAAGTGACGATTTTTGAGCTCATCAGAAAATTTTTACTAAAAACAGATCATACGAGTAAATTAGATAGACAATTACACTATGCACAATTGAGTTTTTATTGAAAAATTTTTCAATTCGTTTGAATAATTTTTACTTTTTTACTTATGATGATGATACTGTCATTTTTGTAAATTTTCCTTTAATTTAAATAGAATTATTTCGAATGATTTTCTTACACTTTATTTCTTTCTTTTTACACTTTATTTCTTGCCACATAAGAAATGTAGGTTTTTCATTTTTTAACTTTTAGAAAGTGTTTAATTAGAAATTAAATCAAGTTAATATTTTCGAAAAATGTAGCAAATATTGAAAAAAAAACCAATATTTTACCTTAACAATATTTTTTCTAATGAATTGAATTAATTTAATTCAAAATTTTGAAATTTATTCATGAGACATTGAATAATAAAAAAAATCAATAATGTCTACACATGGAGGCTTGTTTAATAAGCTTATTAATTTTTAATGAGTTTGAAGATTATTTCTGAAATAAAAATTGTAAAATCTTGTAAAAAGTAATATTCATCATTTAATATTTTATTTACTTAAAATAGTTTTTTAAATAAGAGATATTTGAATTACAGTTTTCCATACCTCAAAATAGTATTTAAATTAAAATAATAAGAATTATATGTATATATATATATATATATATATTGAAATACCTGAAAGCTATTCAAAAAATGATAGTGTTTTTGTAATACAAAATTAATTTTGAAGAATAAATATACTGAAGATCATAAATTCTTACACCAGAAAGAAGAGTAAATTGTGAAATCTAATTTATTTTTCAAGGGGGTATCGTAAAGTTTTAATTATTACTAAAATATAATTAATATAGAGACTTAATTTTTATTTGGTGTTATTACAACTCAGCTACATAGCCTCTATTCACGGTTATACATCTCTCTCAGGATTTCGGTGTTTTACATTCCATCCACTTTCGAAGGTCCTCATTAGATAAATTAACATAACTATTACGTCGAAACTCATTGTTCCTTCTTTTGAACAGTATCATTTGTGCTGAAATTCTTCGAGCTTGTAAGGTTCTTATTAGTTCTGAGAATAAGAAGAAATCGCTTGGGGCTAGATCTAGGAAATAGGACGGATATGAGCAAATTTTCGAAGTCAAATCACTTTGATTCCTCAACTGCACTTCGAGATGAATAAGTAAGTGCGTTTTCGGCAAGAAGACAGATTCCTTTTGTGATCATATTGCATCTTTTATTGATCAACGCATCGAGCAAATTGTTCAGCAGTTTTCAGTAATAGGCACGAATGATAGTCTCTAGAAAGTCTATTAAAATGACTCCACAATGATTATAAGAAACAGACAGCATAAATTTCTCTGCAGTCTACTGCTTTTGCTTCCATTCCTTTCTCATTGTTTGGGTCTCTGGTTCATATCAACTGATTTCAGATATTTATCCATAGTGTGTTACCAGGTCACCGAAAAGGCCCATCTTCTTGTTCTAAAAGATTTAAAACCTCAATTAACTGGTCGCACAGTGTTTCTTCCAAAAAAGGAGCCAGTTATTGTGGAAACAAATGTGTTGACATCTTTGATAAACGTAGTTCTTCATGAATAGTTTTCCGCAAACCGCCGTAGTTAAAGTCTGTATCATTAAGAGTTATTTGGTTGGTTGCTCTTCAATATAATAGGAGTAAATTCTCCACTCTTTGATAATGGTAGTATCGTTTGTATGAGAGAAGTCTTGTACTTTTGAATTGTCTATAAGGGACATGTGGCCAGTTCGAAAACTCATTTTCTGCCTAATCAAGGTATCATATGACGGGCTATCATATCCATAAACAGCAATTGTTTCATCGTAGATTTACCGGACAGTGCAATCTTTCAAATTAAGAAATCGTATTACACTGCAAACCTCTATCTTCTTAAACGGGTTACTTCAATCGACCACTTCCTCAAACCAAACAAATCAATATTAATGACTCTAATTTATAATATTATGCACATGAGGATCACTTAATAGGCAGTATAAATTTCTTCCAGATATCTCGATCATTTCTTATTAATAATTAAGCCATCTTTAACAAGGTTGGTGCACTCTAAATCTGATGAAAGTCCCAAGACCTTCAGTCGGGGTGGTCTGTAAATTTGGAGAGAGAATTGCCAGATCAGGCGTCATCTTCGTCACTTGACCGATGCTCAAAATTGTGAGATCCATCGCCAATAGCCCTCTTGTTGTTTCTCAGTGCAACGCTATAAAGGAACCACAATTACTTAGTATAATAATTAAAACTTCACGATATTACCTCTCATGTACACAGTATGATAGGATTAAAACATGATTTCATTTACTAATGATTTAGGGTACTCAGCATGCAGAATTCATTAACTGTAACTGCTACCTCTGGCAGCAATATCAGCTGTAACTTGTGTAGGCATATCGATTCAGAATCAGCTTGGATACATTTTGACATATTGAACATTTAATGCATATTCGTCTCAGATTGTGTACTGCGTTTGTCGCTCAGCAATTTTAATGTGTATCGAAGCTGCTCCTCTACAAAAAATAAATGTTATTTCACTCTTGTTTAGTGTAAGAAATTTCGTTGTACTCAAAAACAATTTGAAATAAAGATTAGATTTTCAGATAATTTAATGAAACTTCTTTAAATATTACAAACGTCCACATAAAGTCTTAAGAATTCTATTAGAATCATTCCTTTGAACTCCTAACACTCAGAAGTTTTCAAAACAGTATTATTATTTCAGAGCTCAGAAGCTTATTTTCTTTAGGTAGATACAGCCATAATGTCCCTCAGGCTTCCTAGTGATCTTTTCTTTTCCAACGAGATTTAATGTTTTTGGTAAAACATGAGTAACGAGTCCCCAAAATACCCTACACCGACTTCTCTATTTTTAACCTTTTCTTTCGAAACAAAATTTTATCTTTTATCTTTCTTTTTTTTGCATTTTTCTCAAACATCAAGATCACAATTGCACCTTGTTTGGCGCAGCATAATCGTGTTTGGCTCTTGTTCGATAATCTCCACAATCACATCACTTCATTCTTGAGTCATTTCAAAATAGTTGGAAAAAATTAGTCTTTCCTTAGAACGTTTTTACATATCAAGTTAGTGAGTCCTTTGAGAATCATTTTTGACCATTTTTAACGGTATTATACGACGGACTTTCTTTTCCATAAACGGTCCTTATTTCATCGTAGATGTACGTTCAATGAGTGAGTAAAAATCGATGTGTATGAAGCAAAAATCAAACTTCGCTACGACACGCCAAACGATGGCTATGAGTGATCAAGACGTTAGAAAAAGAGGGGGGAAAGGTAAAATTTGTTTCAAAAAAAGAAGGGCCAAAAACAGTAATTGATCCCTTGGGCATACTGGGGGCATTTTCATACATCAAAAAAAGAAAAATGAAGAAGCAATGAAAAGTTAATAGAATTTAAAATAAAATTACACACACATATTGAATTCAATTCACTAAAGTTTTTCAAATTCCCTACTTTTGAATATTAAACCTTTCTTGTAGAGTATAGTGTTGTTACAGTATTAATTAGATAAGCTATGCAAATCTCCCTAATTTACGATTTATATATTAGTTTAATAATTTATCTTACATATTTTAAAATGGTTTTAGTACTAAGCGTGGTCAACGAATATATTAAAATATCATGTTATACAAAAATTTCGATTTTTCATACGTACTATGGTTTACTCCCCCATTAATTATTTAACCGAGAAGTAAATTAAATACATATACTTTAAAAGTCTTCAAAATTATGAGAGTATTTTATTATATAGCAATAGCTACCGATAGTATTTGGATATTTAATCTGAATCAATTAGATGGAACTATTTAAAATAGCTTAAGATGTTAAAAGATTAAACTTTTGCCACTTACATGCTGTATTTTTAAATTTACTGTGCGCATTTTGTTTCAATACTAACGGTTTATCTGTTCAGCAACTCATTTGTCCAATTATTCATTTCTTAAATGTTAAGGAGTGAACAGTACCACAATTCATTTCAAATGAATTAAAATTTCTTTTATAAAAGGAGCCCCTTAATTGGATGTAAGAGATTTATTTTTAAATTAGGCGTGCATACCCACGCAAGTAATTTCCAGTCGAAAATCTTTTTAAAGTAATAGCTACCGAAAAATTCGCATCATATTATGTTAAAGATTTAACTAATGCAATTATCCCAATGTGAAACTAAAATAGATTAAGGACTTCCTCTTTAGCCTTTTAAGAAAATAATTTCAAAAATTTGTTTAGCTTATCTAGATAAACCTTTAATGTAATAAGAATTCTATTCGTGATTAGTTAATGAGTGAAAATTGAGGCTTACGGCTTGAGACACAAATTTGCGTAGTTTAATGCGTATTTGTGATCTAGACCTGGGAAATAAATGGCAGGAAGGTAACGATTAGTTGACACATAAATAAAAGACAAAGAAAAAAAAAGTTGAAATTAGAGACGTATAGCATTTGTATTCCGACGGCGCATCACTCGAGTTTACCAAAGTCAGTATGCCCCTTTGAAAAGAAAAAAAAATTACGGAAGTGCCCAAAGGTCTGATGCACGTATCTACCCATAGAAGGTCAGACCCTGTGTAAAATTTCCATTCGATTAATATTTATGTGCCGAGCATGTGAAATTTGATATTTCTCTTTTTTTTCTCTTCCCTGTGTTAATGTTCATTTAAACGTGTCCTTCATTTTCATATATTACAGTAATCTAATATATATATATATATATATTACAGTAATCTAATACACACACATATATATATATATATATATATATTTGTGTGCGTGTACTCATTGCCATAAAAATTTACTCATCAAGAAAGAGTTGTCAGATAAAATCGAAATTATACATACGTAAGTACAACATTGATGCAAGTAAGTGATAAAAAAAATCAAAGCAAAATGATCATATACTGTAGGAACAATACAAATGAATGGAGATTTTAGTGCCCTATTGGGCCAACTCTAGCATGATACATTAAGTAATACTGTCGGGAATTGAGGCATACAAGTCCCGTATGATGTCCTGCGACATTTCGTTCCGCAGTTGCTACTAACAGCCTTTAATTTAACCAAACTCGTAGACTGTCAAGCTTGCTTTCCTAAATTATCCAAGATTTGCTCGATCGGTGACAAATCTGGGGATTGAGCAGGCCAAGAAAGAGTGGAAATGTAATGGAGGCAGTCCTGTGAAATCCTTGCTATGTGTGGGCTAGCATTGTTCTATAAGAAAATGGTTCCTGGGAGCCCTGCCAGGAGTTTCAACACATACGTATTAAGAATGTCACAAACAAACCACCGAGCTGTCATGATGCCATGGATCAATATTAGGGGTGACTGTGTGTCGTATGCTATGGCACCCCATACTATCACACTAGTTGTAGGAGTGGTGTACAGATTGAGACTTACACCTCGGGGGTCTCCTCACACGTACACGATTGTCATCACTGCCCAAATTGAATCTGGATTTATCGTTAAAGACGATCTGATTCCACTCTATTGCATTCCAATCCCTTCCAGCGCGAAAACACTCCAAACGGAGGTGACATTGAGTTTGTGTCAAAGGCAATACACGTAATGGGCCCCTCGATAGCAACTGTCCTTCAATTATGCGCCTTGCGATGCTAAGGACAATGAACCACAGAAGAACCGTAGATGAAAGAATCAGTTCGTGTGTATATAGATAATTGGAGCAATAAAATTGACAATAGAGCATATACTTTTATGTGTGTGTGTGTGTGTGTGTGTGTGTGTGTGTGTGTGTGTGTGTGTGTGTGTGTGTGTGTGTGTGTGTGTTATTTTCATAAAGAAAGGACACAGAATAATAAGTAGGAGTGAAACATGAATGCAAAAAAAAACCTGTGGAAGTCTTATATTGTGAAAAATACATAGCCATCGTGTGTTCTTGAAAATATTTCATGGAAACTATTTTTAAAGCTTTAACGGAGGTCCCTTACACTTGGATTGGACGTATTGGACGAGATGACTTGACGTTACACAGCTCGCCCCTTAAGTCACATGATATGATCTCCATGTCTAATAACCTGAGAACCCAAGCAATTACTTTCCATTGGTGTTTGTATAAGATAAAGTGCATATTCCACCATTACCCATAAATTTGTTTATTTTAAACGAAGAATTTCTGCTGCTGAACAATCAATAACTTCTGGCATCTAACATCGAATTAGGCAGAATTTAAAAATCAAGTTGACATTATATGTGTAACAAAAGGAAGTTATGATGAATACTTGTCAAAAGATTTGGATATTTTCCTTTTGCATTCCTTACTGATCGTTCTGTGTCTTTTATTTTTGAAAAAAAAAAAAACTGAATTATGAATTTAGGTGAATCGTTTTGAATAACCCTGTGGATATAATCATCAAAATCTTTAATATTTTTGGTAAAATTATTTTTTAAAAAAAGTACTTTATAATTTTTCGATTTGAATTATATTTTTTAAAAACATTGTTTTTTTAGTATTTTTGCGAATTAAAATACCTATAAAATCTAAAAGTATATACTCAGATGCTAAGCGCATATTTCTTTTATTATATGTGTTTCCCTGATATGTCACTTACGAGTTTATTCTGGAAGAAAAACAAATAACCTTACTCTTATAATCTCTTTCCTCTTCATTTAAATATTTAGCAGTTTTGATACAATTCATCTAATTTAATTAAAAACTAAGCAATTTAATTTCTTCACTGGATTTAGAAATCACTTCTTAAACGAATAAGTGAATGGTAGTGGGTTTAAAATGCTAGAGTCACATTTGGATAAGCTGCGCCAAACATTTGTAGAAAATAACGCAACCACATCAAATCAAATAAGAGATAAAAATAATGATTGGTAGAAACGATGTAAAACAATAGGGTGAAATATTTAAAAACTGTATATAAAAAAAAAAAACGCAAACATGTTGTAACTGGTTCTTACACCATTTCCATTTAACTAACTTCTGAAGTTGCTTCAATATGATGTTTATGAAAAATTCACCTTGTGAAAGAACAATGATATATGTATATTAAAGTTAATAAATAAGATAGGAAAAGATAGAGGAATTAGAGAGAGAGATAGGATCACTACATTGGTTCAAGCAACTGTGAAGTGACATACATAACATAAATAGGTATCTGATATAGAGGAACTAGATGTCGGATCTTGTTTCTAAAAGTTTACTTGAATCAGATTCCATTATTCCAAACCTACTGTTTCGAGTTACTATGATGAGCAAATACACTTGCGTACAAAATTAAGAGAATATGAACATAATATCGAATTTCTGAAACACTAATGGACATATATTAATGAAATGTGGAATAAAAATTTATTTATAACACAGAAAGAGATGTACTAATCAAAAGTCATTTTATGTTCTCAAAATTATCAGTAAAGCTCACAGTGCTAGGATGTCCAAAATCCCTGTTATAGTATCGAAATAAAAATGAATCTGATAAATTGTGTGTTTCCTTGTCACAACCAGACAAGTTTCTGGTTGTGACAAGGCAACCGACGTGGTAGCAGTCTTTCCCACTCCTACAACATGCCAGTTTTAGGTTCTGAAAGGGATAACGATGTGCAGTTGCTCTCGCAAGAGCATCTCAGACATATTTTATAGAGTTAAGGATAGGCGATCTAACTGGCTATTCTCTGCGATGGATATTCTCACTCCAAGAAATCATCGACCAGCTACACCCTATATGGAAGAGCGTCGTGATCCATTAACAGGAACCCAAGACCAACTGCGCAACTGAAAAGTCGAACATAGAGCTCTAAGATCTCATTTCTATACCTGATAATAGCCAAATAAGTTTTTTTTTCAAACGCATGCAGAAGTGTGCAGATGTTAAAAATGATGCCTTTCCAAACCATTACACTACCCCCACCAAAGTTATCATTTTCACTGAAGAGGGAAGGATGATACCGTGTCGCAGATATTCTATCCAAATATACCAGTACACCGTAAAGCCGGATCCAGTCTGAATATAGATTCATCTATCCAAAGCACGGGGTTATTCTGGAGTCTGGTCTAAGTCGCATGTCGTCTGCACTTAGCTGAACATGCTCTCTTGTTTTGCAATGAAAGGGACGCCTTATCCAATGGCAGCATTTGCCACAAGTGAGAGCTGTGAAGCTGTATTAATCCTGTGTCTCCGCTCTGAAAGTTCAAAATAACGATCCTCCTTCTTCGTTGTGGATGTTCGTCAATCTTGTCCAGGTTTTCTCGATGTACATCTAGTGTACTGAAGCTGTTTTATAAATTACAGCCAACGCTTGGTTCTATATTGAGCTTTGTAGCTACCTGCGTTTATGATAGGCCTACCTACAATCAACCGACAACTCTTCATCTCACTCCGTCATTCATACGTTCATAGCTACTTATTTCACCTGATATCTTGTAAAATTCATCCAACTCCTCTGCGAAACATACCGAATATCGCGTAGGAGTACGAGCGCAAACGCTGAAGTAACCCTATGAGTGCTTCTATTCTCTCCGCAGTCAAAGCTGCGCAGACACGCATGCGTTCGCTAACATATACAATTCAATAATTTCATAAATCTTCTGCGGCATAATTAGAACTTTTGGTTCAGTATTTTTGTAAAAATAGAAGTAATTTGCAAATTCCTTAATTTTTTGCACTTGAGTGCAAACACACACGCACATAAAAATAGCTAGGTAACCTACAGATATGATAATATAACACTTATATACATTTAGTACAAGATATCAGTGATAATTGAGATCTCAGCCACGACAAGATAACAACTCTAATCTCCCAGATTCCCCAATATTTCCAAAACATTCATGCTACCAGTTCAGATGCAGAATTTTTCAGAACTGGATTCGTCAACTAGTTTAAAGATACTGTAAGCAGCGACATCTTCAACAGTACAGCAAATGGTGTCTAACTAGAACTGCGCCTTATGTTATTATAAATCTATTCCACGACCAACATATCCAATTACTTTCATCCTTTCGTGTATATTGAAATAAAATCTACATACGGATAGCTCGTGTCTAACGAAATGAAATCTGTATACTGAAAAAAATGAAAGACAAATAGGCGTTAGGAAACGGATCAAGATGTGATGGATTTGAAGTAATAATTAAGAAAAGGGGGTTTAAGACATTTAAATCTTGGAATATTTCACATGCGAATGTAAAGAAACTCCTTTGTTGAATACATATTTCAGCTTATTAAATTTCTTGAATGATTCAAACTTTCTGAGAATGAACATATGTTCTATGGGCGAGTATCTTACATTCTCCACTAAGATGAGTTTAGATGAACATTCTTTAATGGTTGATATAGTACAGTTAAACTATAAAAATAATAACTGAGTTAAGGTTTCTTACACTGTAGAGACTATATAGTGAATTGCTTCACTACACAGATAGACTATACAAAAATTATGCTTTAAATGCACCGTATTATAATCTCAGAGAAGTGTGGTGAACCCGTTCAACTTTTTATTCTTGTTACGTATACATTTCCTCCTCCATAACACATTGTAAACTCTTACTTACCATTGAATTTAGCAATTATATAATATCTTATGTTACTTGTTCCAACATATACTGTTATATATTACCTTCTCTTTTTGAAATTTTTTTGTCAGCCAATAAATGTTGAGTGGGGAGGTGATTGTCTCCCACGTGGCCGGTTTGCAGCTCTAAACCTTTGGGTGAGCTCGTACCTTTTGAGCATTCTGACAATAGCATTTGTGTTGTTTCTAAGTAGGTCGTTAATAAACAATCTATTTCGATATTGGTTGAACTGCTATTATTATCACATTACTATGAGTTAGATGCCTTTCGGTGATGGACAGTTGGTTGATTCTATCGGTACAGAGCACCACATTTCACTTAGCTGATTCAAAAAAGAAAAGAATTTATGTACCTAAGACATGGAAAAATGTTGTTAAAATCACAAAGGTTGATTAATGGAACAGAATGACAAAAAGAGTCAAAAATAGAGAGAGATTGCCGACTGGTGGATTGGTTGTTTATGAAAGTAGGATTTAAAAGTGATATGAACGCTGATGGCAATAGACATCTTCTTTTGGAACTTCAATCCAGTGGCGAAAACGACACTGAGCTGGTTCCTCGCTGAGTAGTACGCCACATCACTCCACAGGAGGACTGAGAGTTCCAGTCTTATTAAACTAGTAGTAGTTACCATTATGTCGCATGATTGGTCTTCAATTGAATAATAAATCGAACACTAGGCTTGACATGAACATCATCGACAATAAGCTCTCGACCACAGCGTTTAAATTCCTTCATTTTCTCTTGCAAAAAAAAATGAGATTTCATAATGTCTGGGTAATATATTTTAAAGGAACAGATTTTTAACATCAAAAACTGATAAAATTTTTATTTCATATTAACAAAGTATCAAAATTTTAAATAATTTGTACACGAGTAGTTCTAAGAATATCCATTTTAGATGAGAAATTGAATGTCATGAATTGTAAACAAGATTTGAATAACTCACTATAGTATCATACGATGATCGTTTTTAATTTTCATAGAAATCTATGAGTATGATTCATATATTTTTTAATTATCCTGGTATCCCAAAAACTCATTAGAACAGATTCACTAGCAGTAACTCATTGTTTTGATAGTTGTTTTATTTATGGTGCAAAATGATGAATCCATGTCTCTTCGACTGTGACAAATGGACGCAAAATAATGAGGCGGCAGCAATCAAAACAAATGGAGACCAAATCAAAACTAATCTGTGAATCAGTGTCAAAATTTATTATAGTGCCGTTTAGCAGGTAGCAGCAGATAATGGTAGTTTCTACTCCGTAGTATCTCCGTCTACTGTCAATAAAATAGAATTTTAAAGACTCTATATTTGAATAAAATTACTGTAACAATTACATTGGGAAATTCGTAACGCGACCTTCCTTGACTTTTTTTTTATTTAAAATTCCAATCAAATGAGAAGTTATTATTCAAATTAAGATCAGAAGTATAATTAATTGAAATGATGATAGTGATATATATGCGAAACAGAATTGAAAGGAATAGGGCATAGATGATAACGAGAAGCCGGTAGATATTAGATATTAGTAAGTTAGAAATGGGAATAAATTGCTGAAGTTGATCGGCTATGAAGGAAATCAATTAGAACTGATTCCTGGTTTGATTGAGTGGCAGTCGGAGTCCAACCCGAAATACTCGAGAAGTGTCTCTCTTGGTGCGATTGAACTAGTATGCGAGAACTTTATTTTCAATTCTAAGCTAGGATGCAGGCGCGTAAAGAGTTATTTCACAAAGAGAAATTTTTTCATAATCTATGAAGGTATTTAATAATCTGTAATCGTGTCTTTTTCTGGTATCTCTTTGTGATTTAATTCATTATATAAAGAAACTTTACGATTTAAATAATATTAAAGAGGAGCTAACAAATTGAATGAGTTAATACATTCGTCACTTAGGTAAAGTTACTTATATTTATCATTCACATATCAGTAATTAATAATACATGTGTATTCAAACACACGTTGAATTTTTAAGTGAGTTTTGAAGATTACGATATCTTGCAAACATTATATCCCTGCTTATATCATTGTAAAGTATCCTTGCTAACCACCTTTTCCTGAAGAATATTTATACTTTTATTTATAAATTTTAAATGCATCGAAAACTTCAAGAAACACGCAAAATATTTAAGCGAGTAGGGTATAATATTTTTTCTGGCAGGAATATTTGGAAGCTTTAGTAATATCTTTCTATTTTCTATTCCTTTGGTTTTAAAAAAGCAATCTTCCGCTTTCAACATTCACCACTATTTTATTTTATTTTTAATCTTTGCTCCTGGAACCTCGTGTTGGGTGTCTTCTTCCCACTTCTTCTGAAAGAAACACATTTCAGCGAATACAAATTCATTGAACATGAATGTTTATTTCACAACCACTCTTCTTATTCACTATTGTAGGGAACATGCAATGTCTCGTCTTTTATTTTTTTTAGTCTATCTCTCACAACTTATGTTTATCTGCTGATTTTTAAAAAGAAATTGCGCTTTAAGGCACGAAGCATCAAGTTAGGAATGTGCCCCTGGCGATAAAGAAATCAAAAGAAAAAGTTTTGTGTTTCGAATGTTTTGGAATTATGGCTCAAAAAACATAAGTTAGCAGAAAAATAACAAAGCATATCATACATCATTAAAGAAACCCATATCACAAATACTATAATTTAGAAAAAAAGAAACTTTCAGTTTACTTCATCATTCTTTCTTTTTGACCAGGAAATTCGACGTGATTTCAAATTGACATATGTATGGGGAATATTCAAATATTTTTCAAAAATTAGAAGGTAACAAAATTTCTAGTGATATGTATATATATATAATAAAAGAGATATTTTTCATTTTTGATTCGTAAAGTACCTTTATGAGGAAGGACATTGAACCAAAATGATTTAAGGAACATAATTTATAAAAAAAAATTACGCAATATTAGACTTGTGACAATTGTACTAAAATTTTTTTATTACTAAAATAAATTTCACAAAAACTATCGACAAGAAGAACTTGTGTTAAACTTTGTTGAGAGTAATTTAAAGCATAATAATTATAAAGTTCAGTTTTTTTGTTTTTAAATTTTATTTCCTTTTCTCTTCTTCGTTTCAAATTTGTTGCAAATTTTGTTTTAAATAATTTCCTTCTTCTCGTATTAGTACTCTTTCTATCTGATAAAGAGCGTTGCTGTACTTCCTATTTATAATTCAGTGGGAGAATGGTATGAAGGTTGTTACCGTGCTTGCCATGGTAAGTTCTTTAAATACTTTTTAATTTGGTTGATTTATTTTATATAATTTTCTTTTTCTATTTTCACTATGTATATGTTTTATATGACTTGTCACTCTTTTATGTGTCTTATTTTACATTTGTACATGTATAATATTCTTTCAGGTACATTTATCTTTTACTTATGTATTTCATTGTGTAAATTTTTACTTTTCTTTTAGTTGTAAGTCTTATGAAGCAAAAAAAAATATTTTTTCTTATACTTTTTCTGTATATTAAAAGCCAATTGTGAAACACCTTTTAAATATTTTAAAAAATATTATTGTTATGTTTTAATTCATACACACACACACACACACACATATATATATATATATATATATATATATATATATATATATATGGGCCCATCATATAAACATCACTAAACACAAGAACTCCATAACAGTGGAATGCATATATAATTTTTTTACCTCATTATAACAGCTGAGATTGCTCACCACACACATCGGCTTCTCATCGAACACACTACACAGTATCACACTTGAAAAAATAGCATGGCCTTTTCCTGATTGCTGTACGTTCCCACGCCTCCTAAAATTCACGGTAGAAATGACGATGTGTAAGAAAACTCGCGTTTTATGCTTATCATTTCAGCGACGCTTACGGTTCACCGCTTGCTTTTCGCCTTGAATTGTGCGGTGTAAGTTTTTTGTTTGGATGTTTTCTATCACTCCTTCAATTTATGTATATATATATATATATATATATATATGAATTGAGAGGAAAGCCAACTGTATCCCGGTAAAATTATAAAGTATTTCCAACTTTTTATTATGTACAATATAAGGTTGCAATGTAAGAGGTAGCACAAGAATCCTAGGAAAAACTAATTGAACCAGTAATTGAAAAATCTATATATTATTGAAAAACAATGAGAAATATATTTACCGTATTTTTACACGCGGTAAGTTTAAGTATCAGTTTTTGAGGACAGATGTCATTGCTAAGGCAGAATGATTTTATTATTTCTGTGCTGCTGTCTGTTAAACTGCACCGAAGCAAATATGACAATGATTCATAGATCAGCTTTAATTTGACAATCGTTCTCTTTAAATCCAAATTTCATTGCTGACTCTTTGAATTACTACCAAAGATGATACCCAGATTCTGCATTATACACCAGAAACCAAGCAACAAATAAAACAATGGATTCCTTCCTTTTGCTCCAAATAAAGTGACCGTAGAGGTTATTACTGTGAATTCTAAGGATGGAAAAGGCGTCATACTCATGAATTTCTTAGAAAAGGGGAAATTGTTCAACTGACAATACTGCAATGAATTCTTTCATTATCATTCACACACAAGTACTTTATTTAAATATGTTTGAATAAAGTGTTGAAGGATTGGTTAATTTACTTTGTGACGTTGAGCTATTTGCGATTTTCTCATCACTCACCTCATGGAATTTACAGTAATCTGAATAGCATAAAATTATAATATCTTCCCAACCAAAAGGAAAAGTGATTAGGTAAATTAGATGATAATAGAAGGGAAGTAAAGTGAATTAGAGGAAATAGAAGTTAAGGACTTGCTGATAGAGTTTTAATATGGATTAAAGCACATCAGTTAGTTTTGTGGATTAAAAAGGAATTCTAGTTAAGCATTAAGATAAGAATAGGCTATTAGTGTGAAGTTTTTGAAATCAGAACGAGGTATGCTAAGGTTTCGTACTGTTAAAGGGGACTGTCTAGGATTCTTGTGTTAATTAGAATTCGAGAGAAAACGACCTCATCTATATTTCACTGTTAAATGAAATATTTTATCTTGTTCTTACATATCTTCAATTGGAGTGTTGTAATTAATAACTGTAACTAATTTTTTAAAATAAAAAAAAAAAAAAAAAAAAAAAAACGAAAAAAAAAATAATATTATGGGCAAATCAATTTTTGTTCATTGTATTCTAAACACAGATTTCTGAGTAAATTAAGATAATTAGGTGAAATATGGAAATATATAATTAAGATTTGTAATTGTACTTTTCGTTAAGAAATGCGAGGATTGTCCACAAAGATGAGTAATAACTTAAGTAAAAATCTAAGATGTAATTTATTTTTTAAAAATTTATAAATTCGTATTCATACATGAAACTATTCTTACGACGTAGGTCACCTTCCTTCACAATACATTCTAAGAGCCAAGGGATGAGTTTTCTTATAAATTTTTTAAAAAAAGTTCCAGACGTCTATTTGGCTCATTGTTTCATTATACTCTGGAGCTCATCGCCTTTTATAAGCCTTCCTCTACACATAAAGCGACTTCAGAAAAATGAGAAAAGAGGAAATTCTGAAGGTGCCATATCAGGGTTGTGAAAGGGGTGGTTGATGAGGTCCTAACCAAATGAGTCAAAGAGTTGAAATGGGTTGTTCTCTGTGTGTAAATGTGAATTACTTTGCAACAAACATCATCTATTTGTTTGCATTCCTCTTATTTTGATCTGTATTAGTTTGCAAAATTTTTTAGAGTTTAACTGTACTGTTTGGCTGTAATTACTTCCCCTCGGACAAAAATTGTATAAAAATAATCTGATTATGGTCCCAAAAGGAAGAGGACATGATTTTCTAATCGAAATAACGCTTTAATTCTTTTTTTCTGTAAGCTTTAGACTCGCAACATCACTTGCATACATCAGAGCGGTTTCATTGTACCATCCACTTTAGCAATTTTTATTTTGAAGAATATCTTGAACAGCGCATTTCCTTTCGAGAGAAAAAACCAGATTAAGCTTCTCAACGCATACATAGAGCAGGAATCGGAATCATGATACTCATTTCAAATCTACACCACAAGAGTTTTCAACTGATTGACATAAACGAGCACGCATTATTCTCTTAAGACTTTTGACCTTGAACAAAATGTCGCCAACTTTGTTTAAAAAAATCTCTTTCAGCGTCATAAGTCCAGTACTTATGTGACGTTGCTATTCGTGATTTTCTCTTCACTAACCTCGAAAACTTTTATTGATTTGCATTGCATAAAATAACAATTTCTTTTCAACCAAAATGAAACGCGATTAGATAAATTAAATGAAAATAGCAATGATGAGAAATTATTAAGATATAAATATATAAAAATGATGTGCAATTAATAGAAAATAAAGGGAGATGGAGAATAAGGACTTATGGTTAAAGAATTGTTAGTGAGATTAAAATTCTTCTGTTTGCTTTGTGGATTGTAGAAAATACCACTAGCAGTATTAATCTATGTGGTTACTGTAGAAGAAAGCTGTGAAATTTAAAATGATTTTACTGGAAAGATAGATTTCTTATTTAAATCTCTTCAAGTTGAGTTTAGTAGCTTTTGACTGAAAAATGATTGAGATATGGAATAAAGAATTTGTTTTATTCTAATGTATCTTCAAATAGAGTTTAGTAGTTTTTGACTGTAAAATGATTGAGATATGGAATAATAGCCGTATAATATTAGATAATCGCCACACTTTTATTTTCTGATTTCTTTCGTTTTGTACTCAATCATTTGTATTGTTAATGGCATGCTTCTATATATGAATATATATATATATATATATATATATATATATATATATATATATATATGTGTGTGTGTGTGTGTGTGTGTAGATGTATGCACAGAGTTCACATGTAAAGGTTTGAATCTCTCCCTTTTTTTTAAAATTATTTTCGTACTTTGAAATTAAAAGAATTGTAGAAAAACGCAGAATTGTATGCTTGGAGAAAATATCATCGAATTTTTGCGCCATTTTTAAAAACATATTTTCTAACCAGTATTTGAAAAGCGAATGATATTCCTTGATTATCTCTGCTAATTGAAAGGACGAACATGTCGAAAGAGACCTGTACGTGATTCTGTTTGGAATTCACCAAAAAAATGTAGCTGAGCGTGATATATAGATTCATTGATTATATAGGTCTAGACATGTTTTTGCAAAAGACACATCAATGTTTAATGTTGCAAATTATATCAATAAATACAATTTTTAATTGTAATTTTACATATAACTGTTACGTGTAAGTATTAGAAAAAAACTAAATACTAGTGAGATGGGCTAAAAAAATTAAGTCAGTTAAATTATCAGAACATGGTAGAATACTTAAGATTTTCTAAATGTATTTTAAAAATTATATAAAATGTATTGAAATTTATTCAAAATCGAAGCATTACTATTTTATAAAGTTTTGCCACTTCATTTTGTAAATTGCTTAAAAAAGTTATAATACTGTCCTTTGCTAAATCCAATTGTATCAATTTTCTTAGTTCTAAAAATTGCTCGAATGATGTGAAATCTTATAATGGGAAATAGTGTTTGCGATAATATTATTAAAAAATATTTTTGGCTCGGTTAATAAGGAGTTAATTCAGTTTTTGTATTTTTCAAATTGTTTGTAGCTGCAATGAAATATTTCACTTTATTTAAATATTTAAAGAAGGCTTTCGAATGCTATACAATCTTTGATCCACATCAATTCTTATAAATAGTTCAGCAATCATTAAATATCTTACCTTTGTAGGCTCTTAAAAGTCATAATTCGAATGAAAACATTATTGCTAAAATATGACGTATTTTAAAAGCAAAAAGTAACAGATTTTTATTACTTTTTAAGAAATTGAGAAATTGAAAAAGATGTTGATGATCCAAATAAATTTTTTAAGAAAATTACCATCATTTAAAATCGATCGAGTAATTCTACTTATCCAAATGAAAAAAAAATTAAACTCGTTTTTTGATCAGAAAAATATTTCGACGATAAATTAAAGGACTTAGGTGATGCATTTTTACAACAATAAACAAGAATTATACGAAAACCAATGTCTCTATTACGGTGAACAAAGCAAAACAAAAATATTGCAAAAAACAATGAATCATACAGATTTAAGGGCTTGTCAAAATTATATAATTACTAGCTATTATTTCCATGGATGAATTTTTAACTATCCAATTTTGTTAGCAAGCATAAAAAGCTTTGAAAATAATCCAACCCAGAATATGACGAATTTTTTTAAAGAAATTTTTCGGGATCATTCAACAGAATAACAAGTGTAATTCTAATGCAAAGAAAACAAATAACTAAATATAACACTCTCTAAAAATCTATACGGTGAATACATTGTAGAAGTCCAAGGTGAATTGATTGATCAATTGCTTAAAAATATCTTAAAAGCAACACGAGATCCGTTACACGGCGAGTATTTAGTGACAACAGGATTCGAACCCACGACTTGACGGAAACTCTGTCATTCATAAGCCCTCGACTATGACCTATAAGCTACCGCGCCTATGGAAGTAAAGATGGACTATGGTGTCATGTGAGATATTGGTTGGTTGTTTACTTACGTTATACTAGGATGCATCACGAGAGATATTAGAGACCTATCTCATAATTTTTAGCCCTGGTCAAGTGACCCGACAAAAATATATAAACTAGTACCCTACTTTCCAGATTTACTGCTGCCCCACATGAGGAATTAGGCCTTGAGACTTAATGTATATTATCCTGCTTGATGACAGTTCTTTAAGAGGCATCAGGGATTAAACTGTCGACGGGATAACATCCGTCCAAGAGAATGCAACCATGATCACTCCACTCCAGCGTTAGTAATATGCACAGAGCTATGCATAGTGGTGCGCTAATCTGATAATCGGCGGAAAATGAGGAAGAAAAAAATGCTAAGAATTCTCTCATTCTTATTGTGTGATGAAGAAACTATAAAAAAAATCCACGAACTGATAATTATTCTCAATTTTCTTCGAAAAAGGGCCAAATGTTTATTACGTATACCGTATGAGTGTTGTGTCCCTCGGATCAATAGTTTCCGGACGGAAAGATTTAAAATTGGAAGAATCCGAGAACATTTTTCAGTGCTATGCTCAAACATTTGCCAAAAGTTGGCTAATTTATCTATAAGGAGAGATTTATCATGTTTTCTTTTCAACTATCACTTTGGGAGCATTTAATATGATGTTGATTGATTTGAAAATCTCTTTCAAAATGTTTCTCGCAATTAATGTGTATTAGATTATAATTATTGAAATATAATGAATAGAACTGAGAAGATGCAAGTAAAAGCAGTGAAGCGCTTAATAATAGAGATGATAAAAATCAATGATAGAGAAAGTGAATTGAAGTTATCAGTGTGAGACCTGCTAGATTGAGGAATTTTGGGGGGGGGGTGCATAGGAATTATCGACATTGGATCAAGGATTCGAACTTCTCCTATAAATCTTCCTAAGGACTCGAAGTCGGTTGCTTCAGTAATATAAATACTAAGTTTCAATGCTAAACGTTAAATTAGACGCACATGGATACCTTTTCCACTGAAAGAGTTGGTATACATGGGATTGACCATTGTTTATCCGTAGATCTGAATAAAATAAAGTGGTTATCATCACTATGTGACTTTCTGTTCATTTGACTCTTATTTAGTGACTATTCAAATATATAATTATGACAGCAGAAAAAAAAAATAACAACGGAACTTTACAAATTTACTCGCAGTAAACACACAATGTCAGTCTTCTTTAAACAAACATTCACGTTTCTGAAATGTTGCAAGAATAGTAATGTTGCGTCATTTCCATCGAGATTGTTAGCAATTGTTTCCTTAACCTCTCACTAAGAAACAACACGAGGCCACAGACATTATAATTTTGAGCCTCGGGTAAGTGAAGAGGAAGACACCTGAGCTGGCACCTCTCTCTCCAAACTTCCACACCGTGCTAATGGAAATCAATTCCGCAACACGAAAGGTTTTTAGTGGCATCAAAGTTTTAAACCACGACTCGATGAGGAGCAGGCCGCAAGGCCGTGACCATAACCACTAGGCTACTGCGGTCCATTTCTTCCGAGGGCTGGTCCTCAAAGTATGTAAAAAATTTGTAAAATTAGCCATTAAATTTTACTTAAAAATTCTAAAATTAATTTTGAAAAAGTTATTTCGAGGAGCTTTCTATTACCGTTCATAGTTCCAGCGAACCGAATTTCGTACATCTGAACTTATCCGTATTTACATTATAACGCATATCCATACAAAGACACCCACACTTCCTTTTACTAACCTAGATGATGAAAAATAAATTGAGACTCAACCGCAATATTAATTACTTCATTAAACTTCAAAAAATAGTTTTTGAAATATTATTCTACTAATTACTTACCTTTATATTTAACAACATCAATTGTTTCAGATTAATTAAGTTTGTTAAATTGTGATAATGAGGATGAATGTTACAAGTAAAAATATTGTTTTAAATTTCTTGAAATTTTTATTACAAACGTGACAAAATTACTTTTTTCTAGTTGTAGACCTTTTCAGAATTGTTTGTATATCCCTGGCTTGAAGGAGATGGAGAACAATACGTGCGGTCGCATAAACTTTCTATCACATGGCTTCGCTAAATGGGTATTAACATTATTAGATATTATGGAGGCTTTCTCTGAGAAGAATTTAATTAGTCAAAGAATGTGTTGTATAATGAGAGAGGTGGAACGAAATAACTCTACATTAGGTATGTAAACTGCTGTTTGTAGAAAATGCAACACCATGAAGGAATCATCAGAATCAAATGAAATTCGCAGCAAATGTCAATTATAGGATATTATGCAAATTAATAAAGTTTCAGAGCCATCGCGCGTGCGCGGCGCGCGCAGCGCCCTCTGAATTGATGCTGAAAGCGTATAAATAAAGTGCTGTAGCGGGACGTTGAAAAAAGTCTATGATTATTTGTTAGTGGCAAACGTTTAGTGAGACCTGAGTATGCCTCCACGACGGAAGAATAAGAAATTCAAGCAACTTACGGAGTTTGAACGAGGGAGGATAATCGGCCTTCGAGAAGGAGGATTTTTCTATCGCGCAATAGCAGCTCGTATGCAGCGGAACAGTTCCACAGTGATGCGAGTTTGGAAGCAGTGGACCGACGAGCACCGAATAACTCGAAAAACAGGCACTGGACGACAGAAGGTGACGTCAGAGCGCGATGATCGACACCTGCTCCGCATGGCGGTGAATGATCGCACAGCTTCCTCCAGGCAGCTGGCAGCACGTTGGTCTACTGCTACAGGTGTACAATTGTCGGCTTCGTCAATTCGTCGTCGTCTGCTGCGCCGTGGATTGCGTGCAAGGGTGCCTTTATACAGGATTCCCCTCACGGCGAATCATCGACGGCTGCGTCGGCAGTGGGCTCTTGAGCACAGAGACAGGCGAGCTGATTGGCACCAAGTTGTCTTTTCAGATGAATCACGCTTCAATTTGTGGACCCATGATGGCCGTGTTCGTGTTAGACGTTATGCCGGTCAACGCTGCCTTCCTGAGTGTATTATTGAACGACATAGTGGTCGAACACCCGGTGTTATGGTCTGGGGTGCGATTTCGTATCATGGACGATCCAATTTGATACGAATTGAGGGTAATCTCAATAGCAACAGGTACGTCCGTGAAGTGCTACAGCCCGAAGTCGTTCCTTTCCTTCAAGGCATCCCTGGAGCTATCTTTCAGCAGGATAATGCACGCCCACATGTTGCGCGGACTGTTCGAGACTTCTGTTCAGCACAACGCATGCAACTTCTTCCTTGGCCTGCTTATTCACCGGATATGTCGCCTATTGAGCACGTGTGGGATATGGTTGGTCGGCGTCTCGCTCGTGATCCGCGTCCTGCAGTTTCCAAAGACGAACTTTGGTTGCGCATACAAGCGATATGGAATTCTCTTCCTCTAGCAGATATTCAACATCTGTTTGACTCCATGCCACGTCGTATAGCAGCACTTATTGCAGCGCATGGTGGCTGCACCAAATACTGATTTCGGACGCTTAATTTGTTTCTTTTGTTTTGAAAATTTCATCATTTATTTGTATCAGTACAAGTCGTTTCTGCATTAAATTTCATTTGATTCTGATGATTCTTTCATGGTGTTGCATTTTCTACAAACAGCAGTATATAATACATATTGTTGAAAATCTCTCCATATACCAATTGCAATGAATTTTCTCTTTGACTTATGCTGCGAAAATACCTGGGAATTTTGTTTTTTTCTAAATTAATTTATTACGTTCCCTTCTTTAATACATATTTTTATTTACATTACTAAAAAGTGATTATTTCAATGGTACTTAGATCAATAAAATAAAGAAATATTATTTATATTGCTGAATTAACTCAATGAAGATTTGCTGCATAGGAAACAATCAAATATGATATAAATACTATCACACATAAATAATTTTAGTTATCGATGAAAGCTTTTCATTCTGCATATATGTCTCACAATTTAAATTATCTTACATTTATTAAGCTCCACTGAATCAGAATCCAAACCTTATGTAGAAATATAAAATGCTCTTTGATTTCCACTGTTTTTAACTCTTCTATAAAATCTCTGCACGTTTAAGGCCTTCCACAAGAAAATTAGCTTATTTTACGCCAAATTTAGCAATCCTTCCTTTTTAATAGATTTTCTCTAAATCACATTATAACTTTATCTGGTTAAAATCTTAAAAACTTTTCCCTCGCATTTTAAAGTGCTCAAATAAGCTGAAATTTTCTATACAATACGATAATTTAACTATAATTAATAATAATTAATTGATTAAAACTAATTTTTGAAGAATTAAATTTTACGCCAAGTTTCTTCCTAAATTACCAAATGGTTGCCACATCTGTAATTTAATAGTTTATCGTTTGCTTTAATTTTTCTTACATGTAGCTAACTTTTTGTATTCGATTTAATAATAAATCGTTTGCTTTTGTTTTAATTACATTTAGCTTAAATGTATTCAATTCAATAACATAATTTACTGTTTGCTTTAATTTTAATCATCTAAAGCTTAATTGATTAACATGATGCTTAATTGAGCTACAAACTTTTACGCGTATTTATTTTGAATGATAAATTTAATAAACATCAAAGAATAAAATAATTTATTAAAACTAATTATTGAATAAGTTCAATTTGACTCAAAGTTCTCTTTTGCTCTTAAAATTTAAGGTATATAAAAATTATGTAACTTAAAGTGTGAAGTTGGAAAGGAAAGCTACGATCCAAAACTCGTTTTTTACCGGTTGTATTTTAAATTTAAAACAATTGAAAACATGTTGAAACCTTAGGATTATTTTGTATATGTTTATGCATAAATGTCACATTTATGAACGTAAACAATTACGTATGTATAATTAAAAATCGATATTTGTATATATAAAAGTATGTCATCCATTTACCTTTAGGTATATAATTTATAAAATCTACTGTATTTGTCTTTAAAAATTTACAGAGAACTTAGAAACATAACTTTTTATACTCTGAAAATAATTATAATTTAAAAACTAACACCGGAGAAAAAAGAGTTTTTTTTTCTAACTTCACACTTGTCGTAATATAATTTTTTTATACCTTAAAATTTTACGAGGGGATAACTCAATTTTCTAGTTTCAATTTCAACTGTTTCACGTTGTAAGCAATTGGAATTATGAGTACGATTTAATGCTTTAATCAATTAATTTTTATTAATTATAATTAAATTATCGTATTGTCATCCTAAACAATCGTATACAGAAAACTTCAGCTGAAGTCAGAGCCTTAAAATATAGAAAAAAGTTTTTAGAGTTTTGACCCAGACATAGTTACAATGTGACTAGAAGAAAACCTATTAAAGAAGGAAGCAATTACCTTTAGAGGATTTGGGAATCGAACTCAGGGCCTTTCACATGCAAAGCGAACACTCTACCACTGAGCTACACTTCAAATGTGTCGCGTTGTAAGCAATTAGAGTCATAATCAAAACTTAATTCGTTGAATAATTAAGTTTAATAAATTAATTTTTATTAACTATAGTTAAATTATCGTATTGTTACCCCAAACAATCGTGTACAGAACATTTCAGCTCAATTGAGCGTTTTTAAATTGTAAGAAAAAAATTTTAACGTCTGGACCCATACATAGTTTCAGTTTGAGTAGAAGAGAAACCAGTTAATAATAAAATTTAATGAAATTTAAAATTTTAAGACTACTTTTACAATTTTTTTCAAATTTTAATTCAAATATTGAACCACATTTAAAAATTGCGAGAATTCATTAGAAGAAAAAGTTACGATCACTAAAAATAATGATTTCATGAAGGGGAAAATTTCAGCACTCTAGATGGAATAGATTTACAAGGAAGTGTACCTGAATTTCAGAAAAACACATTTTGAAAAAAAAATGTAAATATGTGTGTATATGAGTATGTCTGTTTATAATTTTAAACTCAGAAATTTATCAAGCTTTCATAAATAATACATCATTGAATCAACGAAATGCCTTCTATTTTTTAAGAGCACCAAAGCATTCATAGAGAAATAAAATACGAAATTAAGATTCATTTTTTTGTGATATTTCAATTTTAAAACTATTCATTGAGTCTTAGATCTTTTGTGAGCTAAGTAACGATACTTTAATCATTTTATTGAACTTTAAAAGTACTTATTTAGTCAAAAAGTTTTTTTTTTTCCATTAAGGTGAATATGGACATGATTTTTCAGATTCGAGGAGTGGTTTAAAAAATACTTGTATTTGAATATATATGGCATCATTAAGGTAAATTTTTTTTTACATTAGGTGCTGCCTTTTATTAAACGATGGAACCGAAACAAATTTGATAGTGATTCATAAGTTATTTTAGAATTGGTAATCATTTGCTGCATTGGTAGTCATACGTGACAGCAATCAAATCGAAATTTGATTGCTGCTGCGTCAAGTTGTCGCTGTCATTTCCTTTAGTAGTTACCATCGGCTAGACCTAGATTCTACATTATGTATTGGAAATCAAGCAAAACTCTAAACGCTGGTTTGCTTCTGGTGAATCTGCTTCAAAGAAGGCGAGGATAATCTCATCGGCCGGAAAAGTTATAGCGAAGAATTTTCGAAGTGCAAAAGTGGTCATGATCACTGATATAAGTAATTGTGATTCAACTATCTAGTGAATCATGATCCTTACTAAAAACAAACCATTTTCGATGCTACAAGCACCATCTTTTAGATTTTCTTAAGGATTTATTGAATGACTTTCGTATAGTAGTTTTTATATACCATTTTTAAAAATAAAATTCCATAAACATACAAAGGATTTTATTCCTCACACATCAAACAATGCACGAAAAAATTATGAATCAATTCTTTTATTGATATTAATGTGTATTAAAGATAATATATTAATATAATAATGATAACATAAATGTATTTTAATGATATTAATGTATATTATAGAGCTCTGTAATCTTGGAAATTTAAATTGTTTTTCTTTTTTTCTTATAAGTCTTAAAATTTAGATATTACTTGGAGAAAAAATATTTTTGGATCACATATATGCATAAGTTCCCTTTAAAAAAGAATAAAAAATTTGGAACTGTATTGCGTAATAGTTTACTTTAAAATGGTACCTAAATTCAAATACATCTCATAAATTATTTCAATCTTCAACTAAGAGGGAGGGAAACGTTTTGGACTGAAAAAAATTTACTTTTACAGTTTTATAGAATTATTAAAATAACATTATTAGGCACACAAAAGAAACTTCTAAGCTCTACTAATAATTTGAAAAAAATAAATAATACAAAACAAGTTGTCGTAGATATGGTATTCAGCAATTCGTCGCTTATCCGAAGAATATTCTAGCATATGCCTTAACAGCAAATTCACAAAAATGAAAAATTTGAGCCTTTATGATGTCTCGATTACCTTAGATTTACTTCTTGAAAGAAAAAAAAACCGCATCGAACCTTTAGTTTCAACGACAAATTTCTTCTTATCTGTGTTTAGCTTTTCAGTTCCTTCAACATTAAGAGGTAAAATCAGAATAAACGGCTTTCGAGGAAAAGACAAGATCGATAATAAAAATTACCCGCATAAAGAAAAATCAAGTATTACGCCACACTGAGAATAGATAATGGAAATGAAAGTGGAATGTCTGTGTCAGTATTCTTAATCTTTTTCAATTGCAACATACTGTCTTTTGCTCTTTTTTGTAATAAAAAGATTCATATTTATAGCCCCTGATTGAAATAAAGTTTTATAATATATTAACAGTTCCTTGTTATGGTAATTTTTTTAAAATGAGACTCCATAATACAAATTCTAGAACAAACAGTATAGCAACTTTTATCAGATAATTCTTTCGAAAAAGAGTCGTAATTTTGCTGTTCAGAAAAAATAAATGAATAAATACAACAATTACCAAAAAGCTCAATAAAGAACAAATATTTGAAATCAAAGATAGATCGTGATGTCTTTTGGTGTAATATGTGGCTGAGACATGCGTGGAAGAAGGGTAATTTTTCCTAAAAGAAAGAAGATGAAAAAAACGCTCGCTGATTGTGTAGCTCAAAATTTGCATAAAATTCACTGATTGATGTTTCCCTATTTCTTAAGAATCAAATGTGCATATCGTTTGGGTGGTAGATTTCAGATTGGAAAATTTTAACAATAAACAATTCTGAAATTGATTGTTTTAAAGACTATCTAAGAATTCGAATGAAATTGACTAATAAGATTACACTCCTGGAAGAAAGTTAACCTTCTTTAAAAAGTTATGCCTTTCAGATGGTGCAAGAATCCTAATCCTTCGGCACTACTTTTTGACTGTTTGTTTATTAACGTGAAGCAACGCAAGTGCATTTAGCGATGGATACCGTAGCATCAACCCAATCAAGTGACGCGGAAAACATTTCAGATGGCATTTCTCTCTTCAAAATTTCTCACTTCATTATCAGAGGATTTGGAGCATCGATAGATTTAATGTGTGTCAGCCCCTCAACATTTCGGTTATTTATTTGAGTCAGTACTCAAACTCGACGGAAATCACATTGGAGCGATACTCACATTTATTTTTTATTATTATAGAAAAATTATCTTAGTAAATTCATAGGCTCTATTCCACATTCTAATATCTAAAAGTCACTGTTTTGTGCATATGATTGATTTTTATTGCTGGTAAATTCAACGTATTTGGTTCGTCCAGAAGGTAAGTTTCCAACGGCCGTAAAGAGATACAAAACATAATTATATCGAAACATTTATTGAAACAGATACAGTCATCTTCCAGCTACATCAGACATAAGAATAACTGTTAATGAAACGAGTGTCATACCGCGATACCACTTTCTGTAGACATGTATCAAAAAAATCCGCGGTCTGTGAGCGTAACCAGCGTGTAACATCCGTCTGAACATCATCGTCACTGGGGATTGTTATCCGACCAAGAAACTCTCGAGGCCTGGACCCAGCGCATGAGAGCAAAATTAATGTTCGGCTAATAATGACGTTGACGACCTCTCCAATCAGACCATCAGAAGTGATGTCCACATACTAAATGACACATGCTTTAATTTCGGTGGCTCTTACTTTCAAAAGTAGCTGAAAGAGTGTTGTATCTGGCTTACACAATAAACATTTCCAGTTAATGACGATTTGTGTCTCTTTACGACTTTAAAGAAACCTAATTTCTGGGAGAGCCAAACATTTCGATGATGCAATTTTTATCTTAGGTTCCAAAAGAAGGAAAAGGAAGTGATATGTTTGGGTGTTTAGAAGTTATTATCAACAAATCTTATTTTTTATCAAATAAAAAAAACTAATGTCTTACCCCCCTCCCTTGCATTTAAAAAAGCCTTACTTTATAATTTTTTAAAAATATTATTTCAGAAATATATGATCATTATAGCTAAAACTGCACACTGGTTTTACTTTGTACTTCTTGAAAGAGTGTATTTTCTGAGTACAATTTATATGAAACGAAACTTAATAAATGCATTTATCAGAAAATATAAATTTTAATTTGTTGTACTCTTAAAAGCACTTATTTAAAAAAATTGGATCGTTAAAAGGCTGATTCACAGCGCTTATACAAAAATCAAAAACTAATTCATAAATATTTTACTATCATTTGATTTTTAATTTCACTAGTATACGTTCGATTTATTCGTATCATTTGATTTTTAATTTCATTAGTATAAAATGTTCGCCTCTCTGCACAAAGTTTTAAGTGATACAATAAGCATTGTAAGCATAATTCCTTAAAAATATTTTTAAAAACTCTTTAGGTTCCCGTCTACCCGGCGTTTTGATTCCCTCGGCGTGATGTTAATCCTATTGAATTTTGATTTTAATTCTCAAATCCTTACTTTTTTGATCTATTTGAATGCAATAAAGTGTGTTTGAAAGAGAAAAAAAATAATGAATACTTCTATGCAATTACTTTTTTCTTCCGAATTTTAAAAATATTTAAAAATATTTTTAAAGATTGGAACATTCGCAAGCAAATCATTAAAATAGGGTAAAAGTATTATTAAAAATAGGAGGGGGAAAGTAATTCCGCAGAGGTATTCGTTACTTTTTGCTCTTTCAAACACACTTTATTGCATTCAAATAGATCAAATAGTAAAGATGTGAGAATTAAAATCGGCATTCCCCTTAGGATTAACATTATGTCCACGAAATAAAATTGGCGAGTAGACGGGAGTTTTAAATATTTTCTTTACAATTCAGCAAAAATACAATTGTCTAGCTCGAAATTAAATTTACATGCTTATGTTCGACAAAATCACATTTGCAACTAATACAAACGTTTAGTTTGGACATCTTTAACAATATGATTTCAATTTTGATGTAAGTAGTAAGATATTCAGAGTTTCAAAATTACTAACATGCTTCGTCTGTAAGATAAAAAAATAATACAAAAAAAATTTACTTAACTATATAAGTTACCTCACCATTATTTTTGTAAAATATTATCAGTATAATTGGATCGAGACTGGTTAGAAATGAAACTGTCCTATTTCCATAGCAATACTCTTTTTCGAGTAATCTTAAGATTTTAAATTTTGTTTAGAACACTAATGAGGAATGCTTTTTATTTCTTTTATAAAATCCTTTTTGGGATTTGTAAAGTAATAAAGGAAATTATTTTCGAGTTTCAAAATCTTCTTAAAATATTTTTTTTGTTTAAATGCGAATGGTTACTCACAAAAGTATACAGAACTTATCTATTAAATAAATCTAATGCACTAAAAAGCGATGTGATGGCGAGTTTTAAAATCGTAAGAGCCGAATCAGGTTACGCTGCACCAAACAAGGCTCAATTATAAACCGGACGAAAGAAAAAAATGGGGGGAAGTAAAAATGTGTTGCCTAGATGTAGGGTTGCAAATGGAAAAGAGTCATTAAGGTAACCCGGGGGTGCGTCACCCATGATAGAAAACCTTATGGAGATCAAAAAGATAACTTGGGTGTACCTTGGGATCCTGATTCCCGTAACTAGCTAAAAAAAGTAAACACCAGAAGACAGAGCATTAAAAATGAAATAATGACATCTATTCAATGCTTCCTAATTTTGGCTGTCCCTTACAAATTTATTTAAAATATATTCATTTAATTAATGTAATATATGTTAATTTATAGTTCATACATACTAATTTATTTTAATTACTGTATTTAATTAAGGCAGAACAGAGCAATTTAAGGGCGTGAAATATATTTTACAAAGGTTCAGCCAAAGAGTAACTATACAGCTATAAATTAATACACATTTTTGATTTTATTATAGAATATGTTTAGTTTTATTTTACAGGGTTCCCCCCAAAATTCTTTCTCTCTAACCCTATGATAAGAACGGTAATCTATATTGCCTTAAACGTGGTGTCTTAAGTGTAGCAAAGTGGTTATGTGCTCCAGGGTGAGCTCAATTGTAACGCAGTCCGGCGACAAACAACAAAGCATTACTATCTCAAAAACAGAAAGAGATTCGTGTATAAATTATAGTTTCTTCTCATACTTTCTTTCTTCATAGTGTTAATGCGTGAAGTAACTGCAAAGATGTAGACCGTCCTTGATTTAGTAAGTAAAGATATCTTGTGTACTATAATGGTACAAACAGAAATGTAAAATTCTAGATAGTTTGTACGCAATTTCAAAAACTATTACTCCATGAAGAACGTTACAAAGAAATGAAGAAATAGTAAAAAGGAAAATAAAAGAACTACTTGTTACTCTATTTTTGGCGTTCAATTTACCTCTCTGTCAGTTTCAATGCGCCTAACATCATTTTTTGTTATTTTACCATGAAATTATTGCAGCATATCTCGTGACACGCTGATACAAGCATAAGTAACACAACGCTTAAGGTCCAGAAGTGTCATATGCACCTTCTGTTTAAAGTATTCCGTATAAAAAAAAATCTAATGGAGTCAGATCGAGAGAGCATGGAGGCCTTTCTACGCTAACCCCATAACCGATGATTTGATGATGAAATGTCTCCACAGGTACTGCTTTACTTTTGATATCTGTGTTGGAACCATACATTTCGGAGTAGAAGTAATGACAGGTCGTTCAAAAAATGTCGGATATTACTTTTAGTAGAGCCTTCAAGCACAGTGTTCCAATTAAACTTGCTCCGAAAATACAGACTCAATTATCTAGTGATTAAAAATTCCGTTCCAAGCATTAAATGACCAGCTTGCTTGTTCTTGAACAAACTGATTTGTAGGATTTATTAATGCGAAGTAAAAATTGATCTGTTTATTGTAAGTTTTATTGCGTGAATAATATGATTTGTCAGTCCATACAACGTTTGGTTCATTTTTTGGTGTTTCAAGATAAGATTGCTAAAGTCTTAACGTCTTTTAAAATCACCTGCTAATATGATCTGTTCAGGTGTTAGCTAGTGCAGATGATCGACTTAATGTTTCAAGCTGCAGTTTTTGCTGATCTCTCTTGTGCTTCTTTATACATGTGCATGAACGCATGCTAATACATCTGTTCGAACTTGCCTCTCTACAGTAAATGTTATGTAGGATCGAGGTTGATTGATCAAATAACCCGCATCATTTAATTATTTCACAACATGATGGTGGATCTCTCGTAATGGTTACGAACCTCCAAGTAAATATTCACTATTCAGCCACTCTGATGTTCGTGTCCATATTGAAAGTAAATTAAAGGCCATGGTATCCTAGTGGCCACGGTCACGGACTTATGGCCGGCGTTGTTTTCGTCGAGTCGTATGTTCGATCCTGACCCCTTTAAAGATCCGTCGTGTAACGGGGCTGATGCACGTTAAATCTGGTCAAGATGTCATGTCCTCCCGTTTTTGTGGTATGGTAGTTCGGAGAAGAAAGTGGTAAACCAAGTGTGATCTGCGTCACTTGACCGATGCAATATTGCGACATCCGTTGCCAGCAGCCCCAATGTTTCTTCTCAGTGCGATATTAATAAACCATTATAACACTGGGAATAAGGCAGAAAATGAAATATATATATATATATCTTTTTCACATAGATATTATTTTACCAACAATCAGGTTTTTGCTCATTGCTTGTACAGATCGGACGAACCAATTCATCTGAAAAACAACAATTTTTTCATCAGTACTAGATATGCTTATATCTGAGAGACTATACTTTTTTCATGATTTGTGGGTTGGAAAAATGATTTGATGTAAAAAAGGTTTTTTTTTTGCAATGTATACCGGAAAAGTAGCATTCAGTTTCGTCTCAATTCTAAAATAGAATTTTTTCTTCTTTTTTTATTCCGAATAAAAGGCTTTTGCTTCCAATACTTTTTGCATCGTTTGCAAAATTTGCTATAAAAGACTTAATTTACAGAACACGGGCCTTTGAAATTCTTTATATATATATATATATATACACATATTCTTGTGTTTTCCATCAATTTTCGTTTATACATTCAAAATTGAGTTACATAATTTGAACTATTCATCAAGTAGTTCTCGAAATTTTAATTTTAAACAGAGTTACTGTTTTAATTGCGTTTTATGAACTACCTTAAGTATATATTCGCTATGACGTATAGTCGTCAAAAGAATGGATATCTTAAATCGTTTCCGCATATTATCACACCTGAACAAATTGGTATCAATATTAAGGGTTCAAAAGGAACTAAATTATAGTGATGATTAATTTATTAATCTTTCCAGTAATGTATATTTGTCAAATGAAATGAGTACCATGTAATAACTGAAAAAAGTCGTATGAATTTGAATAGTTCAAAAGGATTTAAGGTGTTTATAAATTAATTAACTTAAATAATTTCTAAAACATAATCCTTCCGAATATGCAATTAGATTCCTTTTTCTTACATCTGAATTTTCATAGTGAAAAAGGATTAAATTTTTTACTTCGTAAGACTGTTAATAAAAGTTGTGTCAAAGTGACTTGAAGACTAGATTATCAAATATTAAACAGAATAATATTAATATAAATAAGTGAGTTGCTCAAACATTTGACGAGAAAAACATTTCAACTCGATACTTTTCACAGCTTTTTGCTGAAATAAAAATTTTCGAATTCTAGAAACATAAGCAAATGAATTTTTTTTTTAAAAAAAAAAGTATGATTAATTAAACAAATGAAATGGGAATTTAAAAATACGAAAACTTTTATATATTTGGATTCCTCAAGTTCTACAGCTCCTAAACGCAAAATTTCCCAGTTCAGAAAACATTCAGTGTCAAATCTTACGACTGAAATTCTCGGAGTGTTAAGGGACCGTATACTAAACCACAATTTTCATTACTGATGCATTATTATTAACGATTTTATTTTCTTACATCGGACACAAAGGTCACTGTGACCATATGATGAATAATAAACAGAAAAACTTTTCAAATTTAACTATAGCTTTACAAAAATATTATAATTTAAAATCGGCAATCCAAAGAATAAAATGCTCAAAGATTTACTGAAAATCATTGTTTAACAAGCAAGCTGTAAGTAAAGAAACACGCACAAAAAAAATCTCTTGAAGCTACTCTCCTGTAAAATTTCAAAAATGATCATACTCGCCGTGCCCTTCACCTCTGACGAATGAGGTATTAAAAATCGCAAAGGTATAATGAACTGTTTGCACAGGCATTGTTTAGTATATGTCCTTCAAATATCTCTTAACTAATTATAAAAAGTATGAAATTAAGAACACGAACTATTTAGATAATTCTCTATTTAATTCTACAAAAATTACATATCAAAAGAGAAATTTTTTTTTAATGTATTAAAAAGTCTATCTATGATACCTAATTATTCCCTTAACATCACACAAGGGGATATCATAAATTTATATTTACTAAGAATTATTCTGCATATTAATTGATCCTTATATACATAATATAGGTAATCATAGGGAAAACTCAGTAGATTAAAATTTGTCTTTTCTCTATTGCAAATTAATTCAATCTATGACTTCCTGAAACTAAATAAATCAACATGAATAGCTGTTATTTGTAACATTACGTACATAAGAATAAATATCTATCTTTCTTATGAACTAGCATATTCGAATATATGCTTACCCATAATTTAGCTTAGAGAATGTTCCAAAAATTCTAGGTTTATGAATGAAAATATGCAAGAATTGGCTATTGCTACAGAAGAAGTACGCATGCTCCAAACACCAGTGATTCCAATTGTTTAGCGTGAAGCCTTCTTTTTCTAATGCAATGGCTCTCGCTTCTGTAAACAAATCCATATAGCCTTAGACTTCATTCGCTTTAGAGTTATTTTTTTGTGTTCCGCAGAAGAAATAAGTTCAACAACAGAGCAGCAAATTGTTGTGAAATTCTCATGAAACTTGAGAAACCCACTACTGATAATTTATTGAAAGAAGTGTACGGTAATGAATGTATATCCCGTGCATGTGTTTTTGTGTAGTTTAAGCATTTTTAAAATGGCCGAGAAGACGTAGAAGATTATTCATGCAAGGGCCATCGTTCCCCGTAAAAAACGGATGACAATATTGAAAAAATGGATTATCTGGTTTGATCTGACCGTGGTTAAATATCAGTGCGATTGCTAAGACTGTAATAATTGACAAAAAAACATAAATATGGCAAACTTTTACACCAAGACAATGCACTGGTTCATTCCAAGTTATCTATCAAGAGGTTTCTAACCAAGTACAGCATCCCAGTGTTAGACCCTCCTCCTTATTCGCAAGATCTTCAGCCCTGCGACTTCTACCTGTTTCCTAAGGTGCAATCTGTATTAAAAGGAACAAGATTTGAGTCGTTGAAGCTGTGAAAGAGAAAGAGGTACACGTCCTGAAAGAGCTGATAAGAGAAGACTTCCCGCCTTGTCTCGAACAATCGAAGATTCGATTAAGGCTTGCAGGGATAGAGGAGGGTTTTATATTGAAGGTGATAATTAGTAAATATGGATGACATCAAAATTAAATTATCAAGATCGCTCCCGGATCGCAAATCTTGTCTGTCGAGTGATCTTTTTGTTTATTAAAGTCGTACTTAGAAGCAAAATGATGGCTGTTAAGGACATTGTAGTTTTGAACCATTGTCAAGTGACGAAAACAACACGTAAGTGATGAACTAACCCACAAAATTTCTTCATGATTCCAATGTCAGGTCATGGAGTGCCGACAGTTTTAACTTGCAACAGCCTCACTATACCACAAGTCTTAAGTAAGATTAGGATTCGAAACCATGATTCAACGAACACAACTCTGGACCTGATATCGAGATTGATGCACTGGAGATTTGGCCATTCGTTCTTATTTGAATATTCATTGGAACATCTTTACATACTAAATTTAATTTGACAATCAAATTTGTTTTTTAAATTAATCGATTTCTTAATTTGTAACACTCCTTCAGACTTTAATCTTGCTTGACATCCCCGATAACTTAAACAGTACTGAGGCAATAAGAAGTTCATAATTTGATGATACTAAAAAGAAAAAAAATCCCTTTATTAGCAACCAAAGAGGCTGCTGTTTTAGGAAATGTATAAAGTGGTCAACCGACCACTTTACAAAATAAAGTGTGAAATACACGCGACTTGTTTTCCTTTTACGACAGCACTAATTACATTTAGCTTTAAATATATTGAATTTAATAATCGATCATTTGCTTTAATTTTAATGTATGACAAGAATATTATTATGCACTTCAATACTTTATCTTTTGCTTTAATTCTAAAATGTAATTTAATAATTGTTTAATCATTTGCTTTAGTTCTTATATTTAATCAAACAATTTATTAACCAATATTCGTTTGCTTTCATTTTAATATTTAACTAATTAATATAATAATTACTTTTTTTAAAAAAAATAGGAACTTTGATAGATAAAGCTGTAGTTTTCATATGTTTGCACAAACAATTTGTTTTTTATAATTGTTTTTAATTAAATCTCTGCCTTTACGTTTATTTTTCCAAAAAGTACTGGAAGCCTAGAATTAAATATTAAAGTTCTAGCTACCCAACTCTCCCATGCCGAGTGAACTATTTCTCAAATACAGAGGTTTGAGCGACTTTAACAACTTACTCTAACAAATAATCACTTCCAAATTTAATTGCAGAAAATCAGCCTACTGCAAATCAATTCGATGTCCAACATACAAACACTTCCATCCTTAACTACTTACTATCAACTACGCTCACTTTCAGTTCTTATATATCACTTTCTTCAAATCAATTCATTATACTTCTTGCATTCACGAAATTTGTTTACATCACGTTTCATTTTATTGAGTCAAAGTTTCGTTTTATGCAATTCCAATAAATTCCCCAAAGTTAGTGGAAAAAAATCTTAAATACCCTAACGTTACAAGATAATTTATATCTCATTTTGTCTAAATTCCAAATTTCAGCTGTTATTAAAGCACTCGTAAGACGCAATCCTACTTTTGAAATAAAAAAAAAATATATAATTAATTCTATACTTAAAAAATATTTTATCAGCAATTTAGTTAGTAAAACTAAAAGTATAATCATTAATGAGATTCTAAACGACGTTAGAACAATGTATTTGCTGAATTTTTAAAAATGTGACAAAGTAACTAGAAGTTCCGTATACTATCAGGATCAATATATATAATAGTGAAAATGGGAAGAACTTTGATGTTCAATAATAAATTCATTTTATGAATAACTACATCCCCTGTTTTAAACTGTAATTCAGCCCCACGTTCTTCTTAACCTATTTTCACATCCAAGCATTAAATACAGAGATTAGAAATTGCATAAGAGAGCATTTTTCTTTCGTTTTTGTATTAAATTATTTCCCTGGTGGAATGCAAATGACACGACGTTACAAGAAAATCTAATTTTCGCACAATGACTTTTTAACTGCTAGTGATTTTTCCAAGAAACTGAGATATAATAGATCCCTTGGTGATATGAAATTCATTTAGAAAGGGTAAATTCATAGACGGGTGTGTCAGTTTTTAATCCGGGTTTAACTTCTACAATGAATAATAATGAAAATAATTATTTACTATCACACGTGTGAATTGTTCTTTTTAATATGGTTCCAACATAATTTGATCGTGCATATCAAACATTCAAAACTTTTGGAACTGGGATGGGAAGAGACCTTAATCATTTTCGTAACGAGGGGCAGAATAAAAATTGGATTTCGGAAACATAATAATCAGATTTTCTCTTCAGGAATCACAAAATAATTCCATAGAATTTTAAAGGCATAATATATTCAAAAGATTCCAGGACACACATTCGTAAAAATGTACTCGAGCAAATAGCGCTATATCTATGAAACCAACTTTTGGATGTAGCAACATCCTTTGTCTGATTTGAATGTGTTTTTGTGATTTGTGTGTGTATGGGAAATTCTGAGATGGAAGGAAAGACCTTTAGGAAATATAATACATTGACCCTAACTCGACAAAGACAAAGAAACCTCGCTTCAAAAAATCTCGAATGAAGACAATGTTAATGTCTTTTCTTACAGAGGAGGAGAGACTAACTTGGACTTTAATCCTTACACAAACAGTAAAAGTAGCATTCTGAAGTAGTGCAAGGAATCGCTTGATGAAACACATTAAAAATATGAATTTTGACTTGAGCACAAAGGAAAAAAATCTGTTTCTTGCTGCACGACAAAGCTCCTACCCCCATTTCAGCTATTAATCGCCGAACTTTTCACACAAAATGTAATTGTATTATACCACCAACAATACTCTCCAGACATAGGGTAGGTAGATGTTTTTTTTTTTTTTTCATTCAAAGCCGAAATTGAAACTGAAGTGATAACAGATTTATAATATCAATGCAAATTTACAATTTACATAGGAGGTCTATGGTGTTCAAGAATATAGCATCTAACAGGGTCTATAGCGATTCAAGACCGTGTTAAATACTATCTAACACAGGATCTCGTTTATTAAATGGTATCTAACAAACCCTGTTACATACCATCTAACAGAGTTTGATTGACTGTTTATTAAAGTTGCACCTGGAAGCAACATGATGGCTGTTAGTGTCAAACCTTTAGCTCTGGATCTGGGTCAAGTGACGAGGTGACACTTAAGTTCCTTCTCCAAGCTACAGAGAGTCATATGTACATAATATACTTACTCACCGCTCTGATTTGTAGATTTGGAGCCACGACATTCTTAACGTGAAACTGCTCCGCTGCATGGTGGATCTATAATGGCATCAAAACATGCCAGAAATAACTCGGGTGGCTACTTCACGATTATGACCACCGGGTTAATCAGCCACGTAGAGGCTCGAATATAGATCCATCCATAGTGTAATCTTAAAAGAGTCATATGTAATATAACTATAAAATATTACTGATAGTCCTAATAGTACTGATAGTCTGTCTTCCCATACAAATACTTTTTGAGCCACCTTCATAATAGATTGTTTCATTATTTATTCAAAAAAAAAAAAAAAACAATATTTTGAAAGATGCATATCCTTTCGGATTAACTGATTGCTCAGTAACGTCATATTCAGATGTAACACGGGGACGCACATCATAGCGCTGAACCTGTAATTTTGAGCATAGGTCAAGTGACGAGGAGGACGCCTGAACAGGTACCTCCCTCTAAAAAATTCCCCACCACGCCACAAGAAGACTTAGAACCTCAATGGGGTTAATGTACATGAGCCTCACTACACGGAGGGTCATGAGGGTGATTTACGACTCAACAGAAACGCTAGTTTTCGATCATGATCACTCCTGTTGGATTAAAATGTGGGCACGGCTCCCTAGCGATCCTAATCACGCACTCGCGACCGGCGTTGTGTTCGTCGAGTCAGGTTCAAGTCCTAAGACCACTAAAGGCCCTCTGTGCAGTGGTGGCTTATGTACGTTAAGTCAGTCGAGACTAGAAATCCTCCCATTGGAGTGGCGAGGAAATTCGGAGAGGGAATTGCCAGTTCAAGTGTTGTTCTCCTTATTCGACCGAGGTTCAAAATTGCTATGTCCGTCGGCAATAACCCTCGTGTTGCGTTTCACTGCGACAATAATAAGCAATCACTAAAACTCAGACTAAATACGTGTTAATAAGAATTTCAGCCGTTAGTCAATTTCGTTCCCTCGAATAAGCTAAGTTTCTTTTTAGATATTTTAATTGGCAATAAAACTAACAAAACAATGCGCAGAAAACAAACAGAAAAAAAATTGAAACGAATAGAAAACAAAGGCTTAGTTACAATATTGAATAAGCATTTTTTTTTCTTTTGCGTCAAAAGTAAATATGTAAGTACTTAAGTTTTAGCTGATATACGAAGAAAAAGCTTACTCAGAAACTAGATGTATTTTATTAAAATAATTAGTCTGTAAACAGTACAATTGCTTCGTTTCTCAACTTCTCGGAGCAAAGATGTTCTCTCTGTGCGAATATGATTCAAATTTATTTGAAAAATTTTGAGGAGGGAACTTTCTCCTTAAATTTATTTTTGCTATTTTCTCCTGGATGGTGAAGAAAAGTCAAAGTCAATAACTCTTCATGGAGAGAACTACATTAACACCTTACAAAACTTAATTGAATATATTATCTTCAAAGCAGCCGATATAGTGATAAGATTAGGGTTTATTTTATTTCCTGAAATAATTTTCGTTACTTATTTTCAAATATTTGTTACAACGGAAAAGTTTTCAACATTTTACTTTATTTCCATTTCTACAGATTCCAGGTGTATTGAAATAAATATCATATATGTATAAGTAGTACATGAGATAAAAAAAAAAAGAGAGAAACTTAATCAGAAACTTCATTTGTTTTTATTGTAATGCCACAAAATAATGCAATAAAACTTTTATTTCATTCTCTCGCATCCTTCAGAAGATTTCTGTGTATTTTCTAAGATAACTTTACAAAACAGCTTCACACACTCACAATACATTTTATTTCAAGATGAATTTTATTAATTTATATTAAATAATTTTTTCCTTGTGTTCCTTTTGTGCTAAGTTTTCTTTTATAAATGCTTTTAGATATTTAAAAAATAAATTTTATTAGCATATTAGGTCTACATGAAAGTTCTGTTCACTCGAGAAATGAACGAAAAAAAATACTTGTACATTTAAATAATATTTAATGCATGATATAAATATCCTATCTATAGTTACTGTATTTACTTTTGACCTGTTGCTAGTGTGATGCTAATTTGTTAAAATTTTCTTAGAAAAATTACCCCGTTTTTTAGAGTCCAAGAACTCAAATAGTTTTTGGTTGATATCTGCTTCAGTTTTGAATTCCTTTTTCTTCAAAATGTTTTGAAGGGAGATAAACCGCTGAGCTGATAATGAAAAGGTGCTAGGTTTGTGGAGTATGATGGAAGTAACAAATTTCTAATCAAAAGCTCTCGAAAGATCTGAATTTTTTTCTAATTATCAGAATTATTGATTTTAAAATATTTTAAATACCAGAAAACACACAAATAAATCATTAAAATAGACGCAAAAATGTTTTTAAAAATCGGAAGAAAAATGAAATTCTGCAGTGAGCCTTCATTATTTTTTGATCTTTCGGGTACATCTTTTGGATCCAAATAAATAAAATAGTCTAGATATAGGATGATAGTAGAAACTCCATAGGATTAACATAACGATCACGAAATCGAAACGGCCGGTAAACGGGAGCCTTAATCAATATTCGCCTTTTTTAGGTCCTTGCATTCGGTTTCTAAAGGTCGGTAATATAAAGTTATGTAACATGAAACGTCAATATGAACAATATAACCAGCATGATACGAATCAAAAGGATCAGAACTTCTGCAACGAAGGTAAGTTGAGAGTATTTGACATGATTGGTCTGGAAAAGTGTCTCCTAGCAGAAACGGTACAATCCACCAGTCAGGTTTAAAAAAACTAAAGGAATATTGAGGACCAACTGTTGTGCCGCAGCCAATACTTGATTGACTAACAGATCTATTATTTTTATCATAACTGCTCTATCCTATAGAGTTTGGTAACCGCGGTAGCTTAGTGGTCATGGTTCCGGACTCACGATCGGTGCCTTTCATCGAGTAGTAAGTTTGAGCCTTTATGCCAAAAAAGATCCGTCATGTAGCCAGAGCTGATGCACGTTAAATTTGTCATGGCTCAAAATCCTCTCGCATGGCTTGGTGCAGAAGTTAAGAGAGGTAGGGGCTAGTACAGGTGTCGTCCTCGTCACTTGACCAAGGTTCAAAATTACGAGGTCCGTCGCCAATAGCCTTCATGTTGCTTCTAGTGCGACGTTAATAAAACCAAACAAACCAAGATTGATTGATTATTTTATTAATGTCACCCTGAGAAGCAACGTGAGGGCTATCGGCTACGGACCTCGAAATTTTGAGCCTCGATGAAGTGACACTTCCCTCTCCAAAATTCTATACCCCACAAATAAAAGGACTTGGGACTTTGACAGATTTAACGTGCATTAGCCGCGCTATAAGGCGGGGTTTTAGCAATATCAAAACTCGAGTCCACGATTCAACGAAAACAACAATCAACAACTACAAGTTCGCGACCATGTCCTCTAAGCTACCCCTGTTTCACGTAATACTTGCAAGAACACGCTAAACCCTTGACATAAATACAAATGTTGTATCAACAAATGTTGTATCATACAAATGTTGTATCAACAAATAGTTTTAGATACTTTCAAAGCAAGATATGTCCGCTTTATAGGTAGATATCGGCACATCATAGCTTTGTTCTCAATAGTTCTTTCATTAATACATGAGAGAGTCACTCCAAAAGTACTGTGCACCACAATGTGTGTGCGTATCTCCCCCACTCGATAAAAAAAAAGTTTGTATTTAAAAGTCTGGACAGATCGTGACTTGATCAAGCCTTCCAACGACACGCCATCACAAATTTCCCAGCATTCTGTTTATCTTTTTCAGTTTCCAACTTTTCTTCTGAAAGCTAAATTATTACTTTAAACAGCATGGAATAATTGCATTCAAAATAACCAAAAGGAGTAATGTATTTGTGTAATTACTTTCTTTTACTAACTTTTGAAAGTATTTTTATATATTTATTCTAAATCAGAGCACTCACCTCTATATTAATGATTTCAAGAACTAGAATGGTTTTTTTACTCTAAAAAAAGGGCAGTCTTTAATATTTTTCAAGAAAGGGGTGATTAGTAATTTTTTTCTACTACGAAAAGGAGACAGTAGACTAGAAAGGGCGTATAGTCTAGAATTTTCTTAGTATAGTCTCCTTAATAATGTATTTTATTGTAAAAACTAAGAAAAAAATTCCAAAATTTATGTTACTTTATATTAGATGAAAAATTATATTACGTTTAATATTAGGATAAAATAATTGAAACGATGTATCATTAGAAGACAATTTATTATTACCTAAAACAATGCTCTAAATAAATAAGTTTTATTTCGAAAATTTTAATATTATCACTATGTGGAAAGTTATATGTAAGGAACTCTTTCAATGTTATATACATGCCGATATGTTGAAATTTTATCATTAATTTGAAACAATGGTTATTTTTCTTTTTTATTTATTTCTAAAACACACTATTATATTATCAACGATAGCCAACGTTCATTAGAAATGAACATTGAACGATTAATTTCAATCATCCGTAATATTTATAAAAATTTTATTATATACTATTTTCATTTTTCTCAGTGAATCTTTTTTTATCCTATTCAAGTTTCAAAAATTTACCTGTAAATTTTTATAAAAGCATCCTTTTAATAAGAATTTAAATGATAGTATAACATAAAAAAAAGATTTGAGACATTTAATTATTTGGAAGAATTAATGCCTTTTCTACGTTCAGTTTCCTATAAATTTTCATTTGTATATAACCTTTCGAAATCCAAAGAGCTTATTTTGAAGAAAAATATATTTATATGATGTATAAGAGCATCTCCTTTCCTCGAGGGCTTATATTTACAATTTTTTTACTTTGTATGTTTTCATTTTTATATACTCTACAATGCATTTTGAAATATGTATGACAGAAAAAATGCAGGGAATAAATAAAAAGAATTAGGAAAAATTGTAGCAGAACATATGTTATGACAAGGTATATTCATAATAAACAAATGTAAGCACTAATAAATATTCTCACAGTAGTTACAAATAAACATACACAGCTGACATATAAACATATAATAAACAAATTTATACGTTACATTGAATATTTTATATATATATGCATGAATTTCACTTTTAATTTGAAAAATGAAAATGTCCTCGATTTTAATATTAAACAATGTCAAATATTTTGTGTCTAATTTTTCATTCTTTATTTTTATTTTGAGAGATATTTTCACTATTAAAATCTTAAACTTTATTAATATTGATTTTCTTAATTTATTTCCCATATATTATTTAAATTTTTACCTGTTTCATTTTTATCTTTCACGTTATTTAAAATTAAAAGTCCCAAAGTTTGAATGTAATATTATTTAATTGATCTTAGCGATACAGCGAGATAACAAGATTTATCGAAAGTCGAACCTACACACTTCATTGCGTCCTTGTGACGAGTATTGGAAACTCAGTTGCTAATTAGTTGGTTGGTTGGTTTTATTAGATAAAGATCGTATTTGGTCAAGCTGCGCCAAACACTCGTTAATACATAAAGAAGGAAAAAAAACGTGTATTTGTGATTACACAATATTCTGCAATTGCAACAAGGGAACAAAATAATGGAATGGAAAGGCAAGAACTATTAAAAGTAGATAAAGTTAGCTAGAGTATCCCAGGAGTGCATTTCTCTTGTTTACGAAAAACAATAAATTTAAGGGGAGTGAATGAGGGTTGTTAAAGTTGAATTTTCAGTTACAAGAGATAATCTGACTATGCTGTACTAATTAATAACTATCTAATACAGAAAAAAAGTTTAAAAAGGGTTGACAAGAAGGGAGGTTAAAAATAGAGAACGATGGCTAGTGTACGTCACCCATGTTTACAAAAGATAGTAAAGCCCATGTGAAAGAAACATATCTAGAATACGTCAAAGTCAGGATATGATGTCAATACTACCTAAAGAAGGTAAGTTCCTGGGGGTAACTCCATGGGAGACATGAAAGGCCATCCGCCTATTTTGGGATCGTGAGTCTCATACTTCCTCAAAGAAGTTGAACCGCTGATGGGAACTCCATGGAAGAGATTGAAGATCCCTCACGCAACTTGGGATAGTAACTATTGTACTTCCTCAAAGTAGGTAAATCCATGTGAAACTCCATGGCAGAGATGTAGGACACTCGAGTATCTGAGTATGATAATCATATCAGACGTTAATTATTCTCAGATTTCCTCAAATTAAGGGCTTTAAAGTTGAATATTAATAATTCGTTGATCTGTATAAAAGAAAATGCTTAACATTTGTGGTTGTATAAATGTTTGGCAGTGAATCCCCATGGCGTATATTATGCTAACACTGACGTTTTCTTCATTTGACTGCGTAATTTTTCAATTCCTTAAATAATCTTAGAAATGGCAGAAGAAAAAAGTAATAATGAAGCATTACAAAATAAACTGAAGTGATATCATTGCTCTAAATTTACAACGAGGTGATTGTGATGTGATTGTTATTGATGTTATATTGAGAAACAACACGAGGGTTATTGGTCACAGACCTTATAATTTTGAACCTTAGTTGAGTGACGAGGACAACCTCTGAGTTTGCAACTCCTTCTCCAAGTTTCCACACAAAGCCATCAGAAGCATTTGTAACATCGACTAAATTTAACGTGCATCAGCTACGCTACACGGCGGGTCTTTAATGACATGAAAGCTCAAACCCACTACTCTATAAAAACAAAGCCTTACATGAGACCACGATCGTGACCATCAGGCTACTACGGCCACAATATAAGGAGATAAAATATTCAAAACATGATATATGATGGAGTCTGGGAATCATGCAATGCATCTTTTGACACTAGATACGATATAATTGGGCGTCAACAAACCACGATCAAGTGATGATAATAGTACTTCAATCATGTTTCACTCTCTATTTTCTCATTATACTACATGAGAACCTTAAGACTAAGTTTCATTTATCAAATAGCTACATTCATCATTCTACGCATTGAATATTTACCATGAGTGGAACTCAAACCCTAGGGCTAACTTTACACCAAACGAATCTGAATCAACTAGAATAAATCTGAATTAAATTGAATTTAATTTCTATAGAATATTTTTTCCCAATATCCTAGTCAATCCTAATGAACTTTTCTTCCTCTGTCAGGTGCTTTCGAGCTTTCAGCAGGGATGTCATTATAATTAACACTCTGTTATTTCATAAGAGGCAATGAAATAAACAACGTGTAGGTATTGAAATCGCGAATTAAAACTATAAATAAGTTTTAATGAAATGATACTTTTTTGTTTGTAATAATTCAAAATTTTTACTTTTATAAGCTAATTTAAATATCTATTAAAATGTTTAATAACTCATAGAAATTCCCTTAACAACTAAGCCTTTTATTATATCATTCACAGGTATATTAATTTAACATAAATTCTAAAAATATTTTCGCTTCAGAACATATAATTATGATTCTCAATACAAACAAACACCAAAGAAGATAATAACACTAAACCTAATTAACATTTAACTCTGTTTCGTATTTTTTGATGTCTTATTATAAATGTAATTTAAATTTTTATATATAATTGCATATGTACCTATTCTTGAAGAAATATCAAAATATGTGAGCAACAAAATTTTAGTTTCAATGGTGTAAAATAACATGAAAATATAATTGTGTACAATTTTCGTAATATGGTCAATAGTTTTTAAAATGTTTCGTGTATATTGAAATAAAAATCACTTTCTTGAAAAATACACATCAAGTTTTCTCTTCGATAAAGTTTACATACTTAAACATGTACATTTTTAATTATATATTGGTTAATTATGGAACTTCTCGGGATTTGTTTCATTCAGGTAATTTCTTTTTTCTTATTACTTTTAAATATATTTTTTCAGAAAATCAAATTTCTTAAAGGGTCAAGATTACATGAACCTGAAATTAAATAAAAGAGCTAAATGATGTTAAACATATATACAAATTAAAAGATCCACGTCCATTGCGGTGTCTAGATTTAGATTCATCTAAACTGCTGTTTGTAGAAAATGCAACACCATGAAGGAATCATCAGAATCAAATGAAATTCGCAGCAAATGTCAATTATAGGATATTATGCAAATTAATAAAGTTTCAGAGCCATCGCGCGTGCGCGGCGCGCGCAGCGCCCTCTGAATTGATGCTGAAAGCGTATAAATAAAGTGCTGTAGCGGGACGTTGAAAAAAGTCTATGATTATTTGTTAGTGGCAAACGTTTAGTGAGACCTGAGTATGCCTCCACGACGGAAGAATAAGAAATTCAAGCAACTTACGGAGTTTGAACGAGGGAGGATAATCGGCCTTCGAGAAGGAGGATTTTTCTATCGCGCAATAGCAGCTCGTATGCAGCGGAACAGTTCCACAGTGATGCGAGTTTGGAAGCAGTGGACCGACGAGCACCGAATAACTCGAAAAACAGGCACTGGACGACAGAAGGTGACGTCAGAGCGCGATGATCGACACCTGCTCCGCATGGCGGTGAATGATCGCACAGCTTCCTCCAGGCAGCTGGCAGCACGTTGGTCTACTGCTACAGGTGTACAATTGTCGGCTTCGTCAATTCGTCGTCGTCTGCTGCGCCGTGGATTGCGTGCAAGGGTGCCTTTATACAGGATTCCCCTCACGGCGAATCATCGACGGCTGCGTCGGCAGTGGGCTCTTGAGCACAGAGACAGGCGAGCTGATTGGCACCAAGTTGTCTTTTCAGATGAATCACGCTTCAATTTGTGGACCCATGATGGCCGTGTTCGTGTTAGACGTTATGCCGGTCAACGCTGCCTTCCTGAGTGTATTATTGAACGACATAGTGGTCGAACACCCGGTGTTATGGTCTGGGGTGCGATTTCGTATCATGGACGATCCAATTTGATACGAATTGAGGGTAATCTCAATAGCAACAGGTACGTCCGTGAAGTGCTACAGCCCGAAGTCGTTCCTTTCCTTCAAGGCATCCCTGGAGCTATCTTTCAGCAGGATAATGCACGCCCACATGTTGCGCGGACTGTTCGAGACTTCTGTTCAGCACAACGCATGCAACTTCTTCCTTGGCCTGCTTATTCACCGGATATGTCGCCTATTGAGCACGTGTGGGATATGGTTGGTCGGCGTCTCGCTCGTGATCCGCGTCCTGCAGTTTCCAAAGACGAACTTTGGTTGCGCATACAAGCGATATGGAATTCTCTTCCTCTAGCAGATATTCAACATCTGTTTGACTCCATGCCACGTCGTATAGCAGCACTTATTGCAGCGCATGGTGGCTGCACCAAATACTGATTTCGGACGCTTAATTTGTTTCTTTTGTTTTGAAAATTTCATCATTTATTTGTATCAGTACAAGTCGTTTCTGCATTAAATTTCATTTGATTCTGATGATTCTTTCATGGTGTTGCATTTTCTACAAACAGCAGTATATAATACATATTGTTGAAAATCTCTCCATATACCAATTGCAATGAATTTTCTCTTTGACTTATGCTGCGAAAATACCTGGGAATTTTGTTTTTTTCTAAATTAATTTATTACGTTCCCTTCTTTAATACATATTTTTATTTACATTACTAAAAAGTGATTATTTCAATGGTACTTAGATCAATAAAATAAAGAAATATTATTTATATTGCTGAATTAACTCAATGAAGATTTGCTGCATAGGAAACAATCAAATATGATATAAATACTATCACACATAAATAATTTTAGTTATCGATGAAAGCTTTTCATTCTGCATATATGTCTCACAATTTAAATTATCTTACATTTATTAAGCTCCACTGAATCAGAATCCAAACCTTATGTAGAAATATAAAATGCTCTTTGATTTCCACTGTTTTTAACTCTTCTATAAAATCTCTGCACGTTTAAGGCCTTCCACAAGAAAATTAGCTTATTTTACGCCAAATTTAGCAATCCTTCCTTTTTAATAGATTTTCTCTAAATCACATTATAACTTTATCTGGTTAAAATCTTAAAAACTTTTCCCTCGCATTTTAAAGTGCTCAAATAAGCTGAAATTTTCTATACAATACGATAATTTAACTATAATTAATAATAATTAATTGATTAAAACTAATTTTTGAAGAATTAAATTTTACGCCAAGTTTCTTCCTAAATTACCAAATGGTTGCCACATCTGTAATTTAATAGTTTATCGTTTGCTTTAATTTTTCTTACATGTAGCTAACTTTTTGTATTCGATTTAATAATAAATCGTTTGCTTTTGTTTTAATTACATTTAGCTTAAATGTATTCAATTCAATAACATAATTTACTGTTTGCTTTAATTTTAATCATCTAAAGCTTAATTGATTAACATGATGCTTAATTGAGCTACAAACTTTTACGCGTATTTATTTTGAATGATAAATTTAATAAACATCAAAGAATAAAATAATTTATTAAAACTAATTATTGAATAAGTTCAATTTGACTCAAAGTTCTCTTTTGCTCTTAAAATTTAAGGTATATAAAAATTATGTAACTTAAAGTGTGAAGTTGGAAAGGAAAGCTACGATCCAAAACTCGTTTTTTACCGGTTGTATTTTAAATTTAAAACAATTGAAAACATGTTGAAACCTTAGGATTATTTTGTATATGTTTATGCATAAATGTCACATTTATGAACGTAAACAATTACGTATGTATAATTAAAAATCGATATTTGTATATATAAAAGTATGTCATCCATTTACCTTTAGGTATATAATTTATAAAATCTACTGTATTTGTCTTTAAAAATTTACAGAGAACTTAGAAACATAACTTTTTATACTCTGAAAATAATTATAATTTAAAAACTAACACCGGAGAAAAAAGAGTTTTTTTTTCTAACTTCACACTTGTCGTAATATAATTTTTTTATACCTTAAAATTTTACGAGGGGATAACTCAATTTTCTAGTTTCAATTTCAACTGTTTCACGTTGTAAGCAATTGGAATTATGAGTACGATTTAATGCTTTAATCAATTAATTTTTATTAATTATAATTAAATTATCGTATTGTCATCCTAAACAATCGTATACAGAAAACTTCAGCTGAAGTCAGAGCCTTAAAATATAGAAAAAAGTTTTTAGAGTTTTGACCCAGACATAGTTACAATGTGACTAGAAGAAAACCTATTAAAGAAGGAAGCAATTACCTTTAGAGGATTTGGGAATCGAACTCAGGGCCTTTCACATGCAAAGCGAACACTCTACCACTGAGCTACACTTCAAATGTGTCGCGTTGTAAGCAATTAGAGTCATAATCAAAACTTAATTCGTTGAATAATTAAGTTTAATAAATTAATTTTTATTAACTATAGTTAAATTATCGTATTGTTACCCCAAACAATCGTGTACAGAACATTTCAGCTCAATTGAGCGTTTTTAAATTGTAAGAAAAAAATTTTAACGTCTGGACCCATACATAGTTTCAGTTTGAGTAGAAGAGAAACCAGTTAATAATAAAATTTAATGAAATTTAAAATTTTAAGACTACTTTTACAATTTTTTTCAAATTTTAATTCAAATATTGAACCACATTTAAAAATTGCGAGAATTCATTAGAAGAAAAAGTTACGATCACTAAAAATAATGATTTCATGAAGGGGAAAATTTCAGCACTCTAGATGGAATAGATTTACAAGGAAGTGTACCTGAATTTCAGAAAAACACATTTTGAAAAAAAAATGTAAATATGTGTGTATATGAGTATGTCTGTTTATAATTTTAAACTCAGAAATTTATCAAGCTTTCATAAATAATACATCATTGAATCAACGAAATGCCTTCTATTTTTTAAGAGCACCAAAGCATTCATAGAGAAATAAAATACGAAATTAAGATTCATTTTTTTGTGATATTTCAATTTTAAAACTATTCATTGAGTCTTAGATCTTTTGTGAGCTAAGTAACGATACTTTAATCATTTTATTGAACTTTAAAAGTACTTATTTAGTCAAAAAGTTTTTTTTTTTCCATTAAGGTGAATATGGACATGATTTTTCAGATTCGAGGAGTGGTTTAAAAAATACTTGTATTTGAATATATATGGCATCATTAAGGTAAATTTTTTTTTACATTAGGTGCTGCCTTTTATTAAACGATGGAACCGAAACAAATTTGATAGTGATTCATAAGTTATTTTAGAATTGGTAATCATTTGCTGCATTGGTAGTCATACGTGACAGCAATCAAATCGAAATTTGATTGCTGCTGCGTCAAGTTGTCGCTGTCATTTCCTTTAGTAGTTACCATCGGCTAGACCTAGATTCTACATTATGTATTGGAAATCAAGCAAAACTCTAAACGCTGGTTTGCTTCTGGTGAATCTGCTTCAAAGAAGGCGAGGATAATCTCATCGGCCGGAAAAGTTATAGCGAAGAATTTTCGAAGTGCAAAAGTGGTCATGATCACTGATATAAGTAATTGTGATTCAACTATCTAGTGAATCATGATCCTTACTAAAAACAAACCATTTTCGATGCTACAAGCACCATCTTTTAGATTTTCTTAAGGATTTATTGAATGACTTTCGTATAGTAGTTTTTATATACCATTTTTAAAAATAAAATTCCATAAACATACAAAGGATTTTATTCCTCACACATCAAACAATGCACGAAAAAATTATGAATCAATTCTTTTATTGATATTAATGTGTATTAAAGATAATATATTAATATAATAATGATAACATAAATGTATTTTAATGATATTAATGTATATTATAGAGCTCTGTAATCTTGGAAATTTAAATTGTTTTTCTTTTTTTCTTATAAGTCTTAAAATTTAGATATTACTTGGAGAAAAAATATTTTTGGATCACATATATGCATAAGTTCCCTTTAAAAAAGAATAAAAAATTTGGAACTGTATTGCGTAATAGTTTACTTTAAAATGGTACCTAAATTCAAATACATCTCATAAATTATTTCAATCTTCAACTAAGAGGGAGGGAAACGTTTTGGACTGAAAAAAATTTACTTTTACAGTTTTATAGAATTATTAAAATAACATTATTAGGCACACAAAAGAAACTTCTAAGCTCTACTAATAATTTGAAAAAAATAAATAATACAAAACAAGTTGTCGTAGATATGGTATTCAGCAATTCGTCGCTTATCCGAAGAATATTCTAGCATATGCCTTAACAGCAAATTCACAAAAATGAAAAATTTGAGCCTTTATGATGTCTCGATTACCTTAGATTTACTTCTTGAAAGAAAAAAAAACCGCATCGAACCTTTAGTTTCAACGACAAATTTCTTCTTATCTGTGTTTAGCTTTTCAGTTCCTTCAACATTAAGAGGTAAAATCAGAATAAACGGCTTTCGAGGAAAAGACAAGATCGATAATAAAAATTACCCGCATAAAGAAAAATCAAGTATTACGCCACACTGAGAATAGATAATGGAAATGAAAGTGGAATGTCTGTGTCAGTATTCTTAATCTTTTTCAATTGCAACATACTGTCTTTTGCTCTTTTTTGTAATAAAAAGATTCATATTTATAGCCCCTGATTGAAATAAAGTTTTATAATATATTAACAGTTCCTTGTTATGGTAATTTTTTTAAAATGAGACTCCATAATACAAATTCTAGAACAAACAGTATAGCAACTTTTATCAGATAATTCTTTCGAAAAAGAGTCGTAATTTTGCTGTTCAGAAAAAATAAATGAATAAATACAACAATTACCAAAAAGCTCAATAAAGAACAAATATTTGAAATCAAAGATAGATCGTGATGTCTTTTGGTGTAATATGTGGCTGAGACATGCGTGGAAGAAGGGTAATTTTTCCTAAAAGAAAGAAGATGAAAAAAACGCTCGCTGATTGTGTAGCTCAAAATTTGCATAAAATTCACTGATTGATGTTTCCCTATTTCTTAAGAATCAAATGTGCATATCGTTTGGGTGGTAGATTTCAGATTGGAAAATTTTAACAATAAACAATTCTGAAATTGATTGTTTTAAAGACTATCTAAGAATTCGAATGAAATTGACTAATAAGATTACACTCCTGGAAGAAAGTTAACCTTCTTTAAAAAGTTATGCCTTTCAGATGGTGCAAGAATCCTAATCCTTCGGCACTACTTTTTGACTGTTTGTTTATTAACGTGAAGCAACGCAAGTGCATTTAGCGATGGATACCGTAGCATCAACCCAATCAAGTGACGCGGAAAACATTTCAGATGGCATTTCTCTCTTCAAAATTTCTCACTTCATTATCAGAGGATTTGGAGCATCGATAGATTTAATGTGTGTCAGCCCCTCAACATTTCGGTTATTTATTTGAGTCAGTACTCAAACTCGACGGAAATCACATTGGAGCGATACTCACATTTATTTTTTATTATTATAGAAAAATTATCTTAGTAAATTCATAGGCTCTATTCCACATTCTAATATCTAAAAGTCACTGTTTTGTGCATATGATTGATTTTTATTGCTGGTAAATTCAACGTATTTGGTTCGTCCAGAAGGTAAGTTTCCAACGGCCGTAAAGAGATACAAAACATAATTATATCGAAACATTTATTGAAACAGATACAGTCATCTTCCAGCTACATCAGACATAAGAATAACTGTTAATGAAACGAGTGTCATACCGCGATACCACTTTCTGTAGACATGTATCAAAAAAATCCGCGGTCTGTGAGCGTAACCAGCGTGTAACATCCGTCTGAACATCATCGTCACTGGGGATTGTTATCCGACCAAGAAACTCTCGAGGCCTGGACCCAGCGCATGAGAGCAAAATTAATGTTCGGCTAATAATGACGTTGACGACCTCTCCAATCAGACCATCAGAAGTGATGTCCACATACTAAATGACACATGCTTTAATTTCGGTGGCTCTTACTTTCAAAAGTAGCTGAAAGAGTGTTGTATCTGGCTTACACAATAAACATTTCCAGTTAATGACGATTTGTGTCTCTTTACGACTTTAAAGAAACCTAATTTCTGGGAGAGCCAAACATTTCGATGATGCAATTTTTATCTTAGGTTCCAAAAGAAGGAAAAGGAAGTGATATGTTTGGGTGTTTAGAAGTTATTATCAACAAATCTTATTTTTTATCAAATAAAAAAAACTAATGTCTTACCCCCCTCCCTTGCATTTAAAAAAGCCTTACTTTATAATTTTTTAAAAATATTATTTCAGAAATATATGATCATTATAGCTAAAACTGCACACTGGTTTTACTTTGTACTTCTTGAAAGAGTGTATTTTCTGAGTACAATTTATATGAAACGAAACTTAATAAATGCATTTATCAGAAAATATAAATTTTAATTTGTTGTACTCTTAAAAGCACTTATTTAAAAAAAAAAATTGGATCGTTAAAAGGCTGATTCACAGCGCTTATACAAAAATCAAAAACTAATTCATAAATATTTTACTATCATTTGATTTTTAATTTCACTAGTATACGTTCGATTTATTCGTATCATTTGATTTTTAATTTCATTAGTATAAAATGTTCGCCTCTCTGCACAAAGTTTTAAGTGATACAATAAGCATTGTAAGCATAATTCCTTAAAAATATTTTTAAAAACTCTTTAGGTTCCCGTCTACCCGGCGTTTTGATTCCCTCGGCGTGATGTTAATCCTATGGAATTTTGATTTTAATTCTCAAATCTTTACTTTTTTTGATCTATTTGAATGCAATAAAGTGTGTTTGAAAGAGCAAAAAATAATGAATACTTCTATGCAATTACTTTTTTCTTCCGAATCTTAAAAATATTTAAAAATATTTTTAAAGATTGGAAAATTCACAAACAAATCATTAAAATAGGGTAAAAGTATTATTAAAAAAATAGGAGGAGAAAAGTAATTCCGCAGAGGTATTCGTTACTTTTTGCTCTTTCAAACACACTTTATTGCATTCAAATAGATCAAAAAAAGTAAAGATTTGAGAATTAAAATCAAAATTCCATAGGATTAACATCACGCCGACGGAATCAAAACGCCGGGTAGACGGGAACCTAAAGAGTTCTTAAAAATATTTTTAAGGGATTAAGCTTACAATGCTTATTGTATCACTTAAAACTTTGTGCAGAGAGGCGAACATTTTATACGTGTACTAGTGAAATTAAAAATCAAATGATAGTAAAATATTTATGAATTAGTTTTTGATTTTTGTATAAGCGCTGTGAATCAGCCTTTTAACGATCCAATTTTTTTTTAAATAAGTGCTTTTAAGAGTACAGCAAATTAAAATTTATATTTTCTGATAAATGCATTTACTAAGTTTCGTTTCATATAAATTGTACACAGAAAATGCACTCTATCAAGAAGTACAAAGTAAAACCAGTGTGCAGTTTAAGCTATAATGATCATATATTTCTGAAATAATATTTTAAAAAAAATTATAAAGTAAGACTTTTTTAAATGCAAGAAAGGGGGGTAAGACATTAGTTTTTTTATTTGATAAAAAATAAGATTTGTTGATAATAACTTCTAAACACCCAAACATATCACTTCCTTTTCCTTCTTTTGGAACCAAAGATGAAAATTGCATCATCGGAATATTTGACTCTCCCAGAAATTAGGTTTCCTGAAAGTCGTAAAGAGACACAAATCGTCATTAACTGGAAATGTTTATTGTGTGAGCCAGTTACAACACTCTTTCAGCTACTTTTGAAAGTAAGAGCCACCGAAATTAAAGCATGTGTCTTATAGTGTGTGGACATCACTTCTGATGGTCTGATTGAAGAGGTCGTCAACGTCATTATTAGCCGAACATTAATTTTGCTCTCATGCGCTGGGTCCAGGCCTCGAGAGTTTCTTGGTCGGATAACCATCCCCAGTGACGATGATGTTCAGATGGATGTTATACGCTGGTTACGCTCACAGACCACGGATTTTTTTGATACATGTATACAGAAAGTGGTCTCGCGGTATGACACTCGTTTCATTAACAATTATTCTTATGTTTGATGTAGCTGGAAGAGGACTGTATCTGTTTCAATAAATGTTTCGATATAATTATGTTTTGTGTCTCTTTACGCCCGTGGGAAACTTACCTTCTGGACGAACCAAATACGTTGAATTTACCAGCAATAAAAATCAATCATATGCACAAAACAGTGATTTTTAGATATTAGAATGTAGAATAGAGCCTATGAATTTACTAAGATAATTCTTCTATAATAATAAAAAAATAAATGTGAGTATCGCTCCAATGTAATTTCCGTCGAGTTTGAGTCCTGATTCAAATAAATAACCGAAATGTTGAAGGGCTGACACACGTTAAATCTATCGATGCTCCAAATCCTCCGATAATGAAATGAGAAATTTTGAAGAGAGAAATGCCATCTGAAATGTCTTCCACGTCACTTGATTGGGTTTGATGCTACGGTATCCATCGTTAATAGCACTTGCGTTGCTTCACATTAATAAACAAACAATCAAAAAGTAGAGCCGAAGGATTAGGATTCTTGCACCATCTGAAAGACCCAACTTTTTAAAGAAGATTAACTTTCTTCCAGGAGTATAATCTTATTAGTCAATTTCATTCAAATTCTTAGATAGTCTTTATTATTATAGTAATTATTATATTAATTTGTATTATGGAGTCTCATTTTAAAAAAATTATCATAACAAGGAACTGTTATTATATTATAATACTTTATTTCAATCAGGGGCTATAAATATGAATCTTTTTATTACAAAAAAGAGCAAAAGACAGTATGTTGCAATTGAAAAAGATTAAGAATACTGAAACAGACACTCCACTTTCATTTCCATTATCTATTCTCAGTGTGGCGTAATACTTGATTTTTCTTTATGCGGGTAATTTTTTTTATCGATCTTTTCTTTTCCTCGAAAGCCGTTTATTCTGATTTTACTTCGTAATGTTGAAGGAACTGAAAAGCTAAACACAGATAAGAAGAAATTTGTCGTTGAAACTAAAGATTCGATGCGTTTTTTTTCTTTCAAGAAGTAAATCTAAGGTAATCGAGACATCATAAAGGCTCAAATTTTTCATTTTTGTGAATTTGCTGTTAATGCATATGCTAGAATATCCTTCGGATTAGCGACGAATTGCTGAATACCATATCTACGACAACTTGCTTTGTATTTTTTTTTTCTTCAAATTATTAGTAGAGCTTAGAAGTTTCTTTTGTGTGCCTAATAATGTTATTTTAATAATTCTATAGAACTGTAAAAGTAAATTTTTTTCAGTCCAAAACTTTTCCCTCCCTCTTAGTTGAAGATTGAAATAATTTATGAGATGTATTTGAATTTAGGTACCATTTTAAAGTAAACTATTACGCAATACAGTTCCAAATTTTTTATTCTTTTTTAAAGGGTACTTATGCATATATGTGATCCAAAAATATTTTTCCTCCAAGTAATATCTAAATTTTAAGACTTATAAGAAAAAAAGAAAAACAATTAAAATTTCCAAGATTACAGAGCTCTATAATATACATTAATATCATTAAAATACATTTATGTTATCATTATTATATTAATATATTATCTTTAATACACATTAATATCAATAAAAGAATTGATTCATAATTTTTTCGTGCATTGTTTGATGTATGAGGAATAAAATCCTTTGCATGTTTATGGAATTTTATTTTTAAAAATGGTATATAAAAACTACTATACGAAAGTCATTCAATAAATCCTTAAGAAAATCTAAAAGATGGTGCTTGTAGCATCGAAAATGGTTTGTCTTTAGTAAGGACCATGATTCACCAGATAGTTGAATCACAATTACTTATATCTGTGATCATGACCACTTTTGCACTTCGAAAATTCTTCGCTATAACTTTTCCGGCCGATGAGATTATCCTCGCCTTCTTTGAAGCAGATTCACCAGAAGCAACCCAGCGTTTAGATTTTTGCTTGATTTCCAATGCATAATGTAGAATCTAGGTCTAGCCGATGGTAACTACTGATGCAAATGACAGCGACAACTTGACGCAGCAGCAATCAAATTTCGATTGGATTGCTGTCGCGTATGACTACCAATGCAGTAAATGATTACCAATTCTAAAATAACTTATGAATCACTATCAAATTTGTTTCGGTTCCATCGTTTAATAAAAGGCAGCACCTAATGTAAAAAAACAATTTACCTTAATGATGCCATCTATATTCAAATACAAGTATTTTTTAAACCACCCCTCGAATCTGAAAAATCATGTCCATATTCAACTTAATGGAAAAAAGAAACTTTTTGACTAAATAAGTACTTTTAAAGTTCAATAAAGTGATTAAGGTATCGTTAGTTAGTTCACAAAAGATCTAAGAATCAATGAATAATTTTAAAATTGAAATATCACAAAAAAAAAATGAATCTTAATTTCGTATTTTATTTCTCTATGAATGCTTTGGTGCTCTTAAGAAATAGAAGGCATTTCGTTGATTCATTGGATGTATTTATTTATGAAAGTTTGATAAATTTCTGAGTTTAAAATTATAAACAGGCATACTCATAAACACACATGTTCACATTTTTTCTCAAAATGTGTTTTTCTGAAATTCAGGTACACTTCCTTGTAAATCTATTCCATCTATAGTGCTGATACCTTCCCCTTCATGAAATCATTATTTTTAGTTATCGTAACTTTTTCTTCTAATGAATTCTCGCAATTTTTAAGTGTGGTTCAATATTTGAATTAAAATTTGAGAAAATTGTAAAAGTAGTATTAAAATTTTAAATTTCATTAAATTTTATTATTAACTTGTTTCTCTTCTACTCAAACTGAAACTATGTATGGGTCCAGACTTAAAAATTTTTTTCTTACATTTTAAAAATGATCAATTGAGCTGAAATTTTCTGTACACGATTGTTTGGGATAACAATACGATAATTTAACTATAGTTAATAAAAATTAATTTATTAAACTTAATTATTCAAAGAATTAAGTTTTGATCATGACTCTAATTGCTTACAACGCGGCACATTTGAAGTCTAGCTCAGTGGTAGACTGTTCGCTTTGCATGTGAAAGGCCCTGAGTTCGATTCCCAAATCCTCTACTAGTGATTACTTCCTTCTTTAATGGGTTTTCTTCTAGTCACATTGTAACTATGTCTGGGTCAAAACTCTAAAATCTTTTTTCTATATTTTAAGGCGCTGACTTAAGCTGAAGTTTTCTGTATACGATTGTTTAGGATGACAATACGATAATTTAATTATAATTAATAAAAATGAATTGATTAAAACTGATTATTTAAAGAATTAAATCGTACTCATAATTCCAATTGCTTACAACGTGAAACAGTTGAATATTGAAACTAGAAAATTGAGTTATCCGCTCGTAAAATTTTAAGATATAAAAAAATTATATTACGACAAGTTTGGAATTTGAAAGAAAAAACTCTTTTTTCTCCGGTGTTAGTTTTTAAATTATAATTATTTTCAGCGTATAAAAAGTTATGTTTCTAAGTTCTTTGTAAATTTTTAAAGACAAATACAGTAGATTTAATTATAAATTATATACCTAAAGGTAAATGGATGACATACTTTTATATATACAGGTATTGATTTTTAATTATACATACGTAATTATTTACTTTCATAAATGCGACATTTATGCATAAACATATACAAAAATAAACAGATATCTCAATGTTTCAACATGTTTTCAATTATTTTAAATTTAAAATACCACTTGTAAAAAACGAGTTTTGGATCGTAGCTTTCCTTTCCAACTTCACACTTTAAGTTACATAATTTTTTATACCTTAAATTTTAAGAGCAAAAGAGAACTTTGAGTCAAATTGAACTTATTCAATAATTAGTTTTAATAATTTATTTTATTCTTTGATTTTTATTAAATTTATCATCCAAAATAAATACGCGTAAAAGTTTGTAGCTCAATTATGCTTCAGATGATTAAAATTAAAGCAAACAGTAAATTATGTTATTGAATTGAATACATTGAAGCTTAATGTAATTAAAACAAAAGCAAACGATTTATTGTTAAATCGAATACAAAAAATTAGCTACATGTAAGAAAAATTAAGGCAAACGATAAACTATTAAACTACGGATGTGGCAACCATTTGGTGATTTAGCAAGAAACTTGGCGTAAAATTTAATTCTTCAAAAATTAATTTAAATCTTTTAATTATTATTAATTATAATTAAAGTATCGTATTGTATAGAAAATTTCAGCTCATTTGAGCACTTTAAAATGCGAGGGAAAAGTTTTTAAAATTTTGAATCAGATAAAGTTATAATGTGATTTAAAGAAAATCCATTAAAAAGAGAGGATTGCTAAATTTGGCGTAAAATAAGCTAATTTTCTTGTGGAAGGCTTTAAACGTACAGTAGATTTTATAGAAGTGTTAAAAACAGTGGAAATCAAAGAGCATTTTATATTTCTACATATGGTTTGGATTCTGATTCAGTCGAGCTTAATAAATGTAAGACAATTTAAATCGTGAGACATATATGCAGAATCAAAAGCTTTCATCGATAACTAAAATTATTTATGTGTGATAGTATTTATATCATTTTTGATTGTTTCCTATGCAGCAAATCTTCATTGAGTTAATTCAGCAATATAAATAATATTTCATTATTTTATTGATCTAAGTACCACTGAAATAATCACTTTTTAGTAATGTAAATAAATATATGTGTTAAAGGAGGGAACGTAATAAATTAATTTAGAAAAAAACAAAATTCCCAGGTATTTTCGCAGCATAAGTCAAAGAGAAAAATCATCACAATTGGTATAGAGAGAGATTTTCAACAATATGTATTATACATACCAAACGTAGAGTTATTACTTTCCTCCTCTCTCATTATACAACACATTCTTCGACTAATTAAATTCTTCTCTGAGAAAGCCTCCATAATATCTAATAATGTTAATACCCATTTAGCGAAGCCATGTAATAGAAAGTTTATGCGACCGCACGTATTGTTCTCTATTTCCTTCCAGTCAGGGTTATGCAAACAGTTCTGAAAAGGTCTACAACTAGAAAAAAGTGATTTTACCACGTTTCTAATAAAAATTTCGAGAAATTTAAAGTAATATTTTTCTTGTATCATTCATCTTCATCACAATATAACAAACTTAATCAGTCTGAAACAATTGATGTTGTTAAAAATAAAGGTAAGTAATTAGTAGAATAATATTTCAAAAACTATTTTTTGAAGTTTAATGAAGTAATTAATACTATGGCTGAGTCTCAATTTATTTTTCATCATCTGGGTTAGTAAAAGGAAGTATGTGTATGTCTTTGTATGGATATGCGTTATAATGTAAATACGGATAAGTTCAGATGTATGAAATTCGGTTCGCTGGAACTATGTAAAGTAATAGAGGGCACCTCGAAGTAACTTTTTCAAAATTAATTTTAGAATTTTTAAATAAAATTTAATGGCAAATTTTACAAATTTTTTACATACTTTGAGGGCCATCCCTCGAAAAAAATGGACCACAGTAGCCTAGTGGTTATGGTCACGGCCTTGCGGCCTGCGCTTCATTGAATCGTGGTTTCCATTCTGATGCCACTAATAACTTTCAGTGGTGCGGAATTGATTCACGTTAAATCTTTCGAGCTCTCATGTCCTCCCATTAGCACGGTGTAGAAGTTTGGAGAGAGATGTGCCAGCTCAGGTGTCCTCCTCGTCACTTGACCGAGGTTCAAAATTATAATGTTTGTGGCCAATAGCTCTCGTATTGTTTCTTAATGTGAGGTTAAGGAAACAATTGCTAACACTCTCGAAGGAAATGACGCAACATTACTATTCTTGCTATATTTCAGATACGTGAATGTTTGTTTTAAGAAGACTGACATTGCGTGATTACTGCGAGTAAAATTGTAAAGTCCCGTTGTTATTTTTTTTTTCTGCTGTCATCATTATATATTTGAATTGTTACTAAATATTAGTCCAATGAACAGAAAGTCAAATAGTGATGATAAACATTTTACTTTATTCAGATCTACGGATAAACAGTGGTCAATCCCATATATACCAACTCAGTCAGTGGAAAAGGTATCCATGTTTAGCAGAGAAACTTAGTATTTATCTTACTGAAACAACCGAGTTCGAATCCTTAGGAAGATTTACAGGTGAGGGTTCGAATCCTTGTCCAATGTTGATAATTCCACATAAATTTTTGGAGTGCTCATATTCAGTTATTTGCTTGTTTTCTTTGTAGTAGAATTACAATTGTTTTTCTGTTGAATGATCCCGAAAAATTTCTTTAAAAAAATTCGTCATTTTCTGGATTGGATTATTTTCAAAGCATTTTATGCTTGCTATCTAAATTGGTGAATTAAAAATTCATCCATGGAAAGAACAGCTAGTAATTATGTAATTTTCTTCAGTGATATTAGCGAGACCTGCAAGGAGTAAAATGTCAAGTTGACAAGCCCTTAAATCTGTATGATTCATTGTCTTTCGCAATGTTTTTATTTTGCTTTGTTCAATGTAATAGAGAATTAGTTTTCGTATAATGCTTGTTTATTGTTGTAAAATTGCATCACCTAAGTCCTTTAATTTATCGCCGAAATAATTTTCTGATCAAAAAACGAATTTAATTATTTTTTGAAATGGATAAATAGAATTAAATTACTCGATCGATTTTAACTGATGGTAATTTTTTTAAAATATTTATTTGGATCATCGACTTCTTTAATTTCTTAAAAATCAATAAAAATCTGTTTGTTTTTGCTTTTAAAATACGTCATATTTTATAAATAAAGTTTTCATTCGAATTATGACTTTTAAGAGCCTATAAAGGTAAGGTATTTAATGATTGCTGAACTATTTATAAGAATTGTTGTGGATCAAAGATTGTATAGCATTCGAAAGCTTTCTTTAAATATTTAAATAAAGTGAAATATTTCATTGCAGCTACAAACAATTTGAAAAATACAAAAACTGAATTAACTCCTTATTAACTGAGCCAAAAATATTTTTTAATAATATTATTGTAAACACTATTTCCCATTATAAGATTTCACATCATTCGAGCAATTTTTAGAACTAAGAAAATTGATACAATTGGATTTAGCAAAGGAAATATTATAACTTTTTTAAGAAATTTACAAAATGAAGTGGCAAAACTTCATGAAATAGTAATGCTTCGATTTTGAATAAATTTCAATACATTTTATATAATTTTTAAAACACATTTAGAAAATCTTAAGTATTCTACCATGTTCTGATAATTTAACTGACTTAATTTTTTTAGCCCGTCTCACTAGTATTTAGTTTTTTCTAATACTTACATATAACAGTTATATGTAAAATTACAATTAAAAATTGTATTTATTGATATAATTTGCAACATTAAACGTTGATGTGTCTTTAGCAAAAACATGTCTAGACCTATATAATCAATGAAAGATATCACGCTCAGCTACATTTTTTGGGGGGTTTTCCAAACAGAATCACATACAGGTCTCTTTCGACATGTTCGTCCTTTCAATTAGCAGAGATAATCAAGGAATATCATTCGCTTTTCAAATACTGGTTAGAAAACATGTTTTTAAAAATGGCGCAAAAATTCGATGATATTTTCACCAAGCATACAATTCTGCGTTTTTCTACAATTCTGTTAATTTCAAATTTCGAAAGTAATTAAAAAAAAGGGAGAGATTCAAACCCTTTCATGTGAACTCTGTGCATCCATCTACACACACACATATATATTTTTCATATATAGAAGCATGCCATTAACAATACAAAAGATTGAGTACAAAACGAAAGAAATCAGAAAATAAAAGTGTGGCGATTACTTAATATACGGCTATTCCATATCCTCCCAATCATTTTACAGTCAAAAAATCATTAAACCTATTTGAAGATACATTAGAAACAAATTCTTTATTCTATATCCAATTATTTTTTCAGTCAAAAGCTACTAAATCTATTTGAAGATGTTATTAGAATAAAATAAATTCTTGGTTCCATTCAATCATTTTCAAAAGCTACTAAACTCTTACTGAAGACATTAGAATGAAACAAATTCTTTATTCCATATCTCAAATCATTTTACAAAGTGAAAACTACTAAACTTTATTTGGTGCATTAGAATAAAAAAACAAATTCTTTTATTCCATATCTCAATTATTTTTCAGTCAAAAGCTGGCTAAATTCTTATTTTGAAGATAAGTATTAGAATAAAATAAATTCTTTATTCCATATCTCAATCATTTTTCAGTCAAAAGCTACTAAACTCTACTTGAAGATACATTAGAATGAAACAAATTCTTTATTCCATATCTCAATCATTTTACAGTCAGCCCGTTAAACTCTACTTGAAGATACATTAGAATAAATAAATTTCTTTTACCCCAATCGTTTTTCAGTCAAAAGTTACTAAACTCTACTTGATAAGCATTAGAATGAAACAAATTCTTTTTTTATTCCATATCTCAATCATTTTATAGTCAAAAACTACTAAACTCTATTTAAGGGATACATTAGAATAAAAAATTCCTTTATTCCATATCCAATTATTTTTCAGTCGACTAAATTTATTTGAAGATACATTGAATAAAAAATTCTTTTATTCCATATCTCAATCATTTTCAGTCAAAAGCTACTTTAAACTCTACTTGAAGATACATTAGAATGAAACAAGTATTCCATATCTCAATTCATTTTACAGTGAAAACTACTAAACTTTTTATTTGAAAATACATTAGAATAAACAAATTCTTTATTCCATATCTCAATTATTTTTCAGTAACGAAGTACAAG
>BMAW01003802.1:7030-17449 GCA_019974015.1 Nephila pilipes
ATGCAGTCTCTCATTATACTCTGCACAGCCATTGTTTTGCATATCCTGTTGACATGGTTCTCTCCCCCCCCCCCCCCCTGATATTAAAATTAAAGCAAACGATGAATTATTAAATTGAATATATTTAAGCTAAATAACATATCCCTTCCTCTCTATGCTGTACACTAGTTTTACTAAATAAAAAATGTAAATAGATTAAGCAAAATTAATAGCATACATTTAATAGTGTTTTGAAGCGATAACATTTTATCTGAATTTACTTATCAAAATTGTACAATCGATCATTTCCATCATTATGGTATATTTTATTGTTAATGCACATAATTTTTTTCTTGTTCGGAAAACTTATACAATTTGCTTAGTTTATTTAAATTATGTTTAAAATAAACAGTTATAATCAATTATACACTGAATATATATCAGAATATTTTCTTCCTCACGGGAAAAAAAAGTTCTTTAATGTACGAATATTTATGCTACAGCTACATTTTTTAAAAAAATAAAATAATTAATATTAAATAGTTTGGTAATTAACGATAACTATTCATTATTGTCTATAACAGCTTGACTGTCTTATTATTAATTCTGAACATTTTGGTTAAGTCTGAATATATTTTTCGTCACGTTCTCTAAACAATATTTTAAATTCAAACGTATTCGACAATTTTCTTCCTAATTTCTTTTTTTGGTCAAAATGGATTACAAAGTTTCACCTGGTTAAATTTCTGGTTATTGAGGGATTTTCTATCAAAGTGAATGTTTATATTTGTAACTGAGTTTAAATGAAAATCTATGTTTCTATTCAGACTGTCTTCGTCTAAAGTCAATATTCCTGATCGAAACTTCTGAACACATATCCAGGTAGAAAATTTGTCTCCAGTTTTCTATCTTTATTTGTGAAGTTGTATCACATACACCCTTTTATGGTATTGAATATTCTTCGTTTAAAAGCATTCCAAAATTACGCCTTAAAATGAATACGTAAAGTTCAAAACCATTATCATAAGAGACGAAACATGGAACACGTTTCATCAGAAAAGGAATTTATTGAGATAGAAATAAACATCAGTATAAAATACGCTATTTTCAAAAGAATAGTGAAGTTAGAATATAAAATTAATATTCAAGGCTTTTTTTTTTTTATCGAAAAAAGTGTTCTGATTTCGGGTCCTATTCTTTAATGATGATAAGAAATACCCAAAATGAATCTGTTTAAATTTTAAATACCGATCTGATCGAAAGGCCCATGTATGTATAAGTAGATATTGAGAAAAATCTGATATAAAACCAACGTTTTAAAAGCAACGTTTTTATATGGTGGCAAAGTTTATTGAGAAAATTATTGTAAAATATTAGTTAATACTGGTATTATTTTATCTTTAAAAATTCTATCAAAAAAGAGACATTTGTGAGCTGCATTAAAAAAAATTCATAATATAAAAATCAAAACATGCATTTGAAAGTTTAAGTCTCTATTAAAAAAAAATGGGAACCAGAATTCAGAAAAATTTTTGTGATACATGCATACGCCCAATATTGAAACTTCTTTCTTGCGAATGATTACTGACTAAAAGTCAGCAACCCTTACTATCTCGGAGATTGTAAAAGGGAGATAGTATTTCTAGAGTACAAAAGGTTTACGATAACCTCATGCTGCGTGGGGGGAGTGCCTGAAGTTCTGAGGGGAAAGAAATTTTTTCCCTGAACTCAAAAGCGCCTCGAAAGAATATTTGACTATTAAAATTATTGAAATAGAGTTAAAACTTGTCGCAAACGAATAAATATTGCATTGTTAGGCGAGTACGAACGATTCCCGAAATTTCCGCTCTAGCTTGATGGGAAGTTAAGCTTAAATCAGATCGAAAATTCCATTATCAATACACACACACACCAAGTGAAATTCAGAAAAACGTTGTAAATAAGAAGTTTATTCAAAATAATAATAAAACCGACCTATGTTTATTAGTCACAATGGTGTAATAAATTTTGTTTGATATAATATATAAGTCCTTATATCAAATCATATATATATATATATATATAGAGAGCAGTATATTATATATATATATATATATATGCATTACATTCAATTTATAAATAAATTTTAAGACTTCTGTAACGATTATTATTGTATCTAATTTAGTATATTTTACCACAGTGTTTTTAAATTTAACTTTTTTTTTTTTTTTTTTTTTAATCTTTAAAAGTTGTACTTTGCATTTATTATTTCATGCGCTTTCCTTCAAAAAAAATTACTATCATTATTAAATGTAAACTTGCTGTTTGAGCATACCTGAAAGTTAACATAACGTTTTTATTTCATTTATTATTATTTTTAAATGTCAAGAAAATATTATTTATTCAAGATTTTCCTTACAAATAATTGAAACATCGACTTTTGAATCTGAAATTAAAGTTCGATTTGTTAATCAGCCAGGAAGACATCGATAGAGTCAGATTCGTCATTAGCGATTTGATAAGTAAAACTCACGTAGGTAAAGCAGAAAAATATTAAAAGCATTTTCAAGGATTTTGATGGATAGCTGTAATTCCCCAAACAGTTCATAAAATTTGTGCCAGTTTGTAAAACTCTGTGAAAAGTGAATTTTATATCCCCAAACGGGGACATTAATATCTACTCAAACTTAATTTCATTTAAATTAATCATAGAACTTTTTAATTAGTAAAAACGCGATTTTCAATTACTTTTATAGTTTATAATTTACAAATTTAGAAATATTATGCTTTCATCAAGTATATTCCATTTTTTACAATCTGATTTGGAAAATGGAAAAGTGAAGGGTTATTCATTGAGAGTCTCTTCTTAATTAAATTATAAAGTCAATAATGGTTACTTAACTATATTCGATAATTTGTACATTTCTTCAATAAAAATTTATTACTTTTTAAGAGAAAATAATTCATCTGAAAACAAAAATTTGAGGGTGAATTCAATCTAATAGCTCTCGATCGAAATTTATTTACAACTTAAAAAAGGTTTAGCTTTCATTTCTGGGGAGGATATATATTGTTTGTAAGGCAGTTAGGGAAACGAATAAAGCTTTAAAGATTATCGTTATATTGGCTCTGATTCAAAAAAAAAAAAAAAGCAAATTCAGGAAATTATCCTCCATATTTATCATTATCGCATTTATTTTAGAAACTAATAGACGATAAAATTTTTTTAAAAAAATTGTCATTCGAATGAAGTTAAGTTTATTTTGACAAAGTTTCATCTAATGGAAATTGATAAATGTAAAAAAAATAAAATGAAACGATTGGTGTCATGCTCCTGTCCATCCAAGTATTTTATTTGTGGACGTAATAGATACTCATAAGTTCGACTTTTTATCTCCTCATCTTTTTACTATTTGATCTATTTGAATGCAATAGCTGAATTTTAGATGCAATAATGAATGCTTCTGTGGAATTACTTTCCTTCTGAGTCTTAAAATGATTTATTCTTTATTTTAAAGATTCGTTTGTGAGGCTTTTCCGGTCTTTAAAAATAAGAATAAAATATTTTAAGAATCGGAGGGAAAAGTAATTCACATGAAGTTCCATTATTTTTTTAGTCTTTCAGATGCGTTTATTGGTGTTCAAATTGATCAAATAGTAAAGATGTGAGAATTAAAGTCAAATTCCATATGGATTAACATTACGTACATTTCGAAACAAAATTTTGGTGGAAGGATCTGCTTTAATTATCTCTGTGACTCGCCTAACTTAATATAAAAAACAAACAACCAGTATTAAGAAACATTTTTTTTTTTCAGGTAAAAATAATACATTATTAACTATAACTCGCATATGAATATAATATACAATGCCCGTGACGCGTAGAAAAAATGCAACATCAAGAGAAGAAGTGTATGCATGAACAAAAATACAATTTCGAAAATAACAGATAAACAAGTTTGCTAGATCATTGGAAGAACTGTAGTTTGATTCGGATTATAGCAAGTACTTATAAATACAGCTGATCCTTTAAACATGAAGACTTAGATACATTTAATCAGGCTTAACTCCAGATATGGAGATGTAGGCCTCAAATTAAGTTAGGTGCTACAGTGAGCTATATACTCACTACGCCTAAAAAAGAAAGGTCATATATTCAAAAGAACACGTGGAAATTGTGTGAGGGTGATTCCTAGACGGCGACATGAGTCAGTTCTGCCTATCGGTTGAATTTATGAGGAGTCTTCAACTGATCTGTCTAAAGCGCTTATTCTGCATACAATTTCGACCAGATGACTGGGCGTATAGTCGAATTGCCACGAAGACGATTACATTTAGATCAATCCGAATTTATGGGAGAGTTCTTCAACTGATTGATCTTAAAGTGCCTATTCTGCATAAATTTCGACACCGGATAGAGCAATTCGCCTGCCCTGATCCGCAAAAAAGACGATGTTCACAGTGTTGAAGCATAAAAAACGACGAATGATAACGACGCGTACTCCGAGAAATGGTGACCACGGTAATAACCACATTCTGCGAAAATAAGATTCGGTTTGAGCGATTATTGAATATTTGGAGATACGTCCCGACGATTGGCCTTTGCGAAGATTTTCTTTGACGCCAACTCACCGACAGGGAAGATTGTGTGGTGTCGGGACAGAGCTTATTTGACCTGAATGATGGACTAAGTGGGGAGCTTAGCGAGGAGTCTCGGTTCTATTTTTCTGATGCGATAGGCGCCGCGTTAAAATCTCGACGCTTGTGGAATAGAGTCAATCGTGACCATTATAATGAATCACTCAACTAACTGGTGATACATGGTTTGAGGTGCTATCCAGGACAATGTATACAGGTGAACCTGATCCATCTGAGACGACATACTGATGCTGATAAAAAAAAAGCAATGTCGAACATCCACAAAATTGCATCCACTCTGCCATCGTTTAGAGTATTATATAAGTTGCGGATGTAGAGTTATTTTTACACAGCGTGTTGATATAACTCCATCCATGTGTAGTTAGAGTCAATCCCTTTATTTGTGTGTGTAAAATATATTTCGGTCTTGTCGAGTGAATGGATAAATAGTTTTTAACTTTTTATCTTTGAAGTAAAAAAAAAAAAATGAATTCTTCGTAATGTTTCTAATTTTAAGAATACTGCGTAGTATATTGTATGTAGGCGTTATAACATCACAAATGTATTTGAGAAATGAAACAATTTTTTTGCCAGAAAATGGGTTCTCAGAGTTTGAATCGGAATTTTTGACATTGTTGTTAGCCTAATTATCTCGTTTAGGTCGATATTAGTCCGTTGATTTTGATTTTATATTTATGCGTGTATATTAATAGAAGTGGCAGCGGTAGCCTTGTGGTTATGGTCGTGGACTCGAGGTCGGTGTTGTTTTCCGTCCAGTTTGGGTTCCATCCCTGACACCACAAAAGACCCGCCGTGTAACGGGTTTGAGGAACGTTAAAACTGATCGAGGCTCCATATTTTCCCTTCGGCGTGGTGTGGAAGTTTAGAGAAGGAGGTGACAGCTCTAGGGTTGTCCTCGTCACTTGACAGAGGCTCAAAGTTACGAGGTCCGTCTCTTTAACTCTTTGAGTGAGCACAGTTCCCTTGGGCATTTTGCCAATAACACTCGTGTTGCTTCTCAATCCGATGTAAACGAGCAAGCAAGTCAATAGTAGACACAAATTCTTAGCTTTATAAATACTGAATTTTCCTATGATTTTTTTTTTTTTCATGTAAAACTGAGGCTGCAGTAGCCGAACGCTCGTTGTCACCATTTCGCGGACGGTATTGTTTCCCAGTGAAGACTCATATATTGTGGAGTTGATACACGTTAAATTTGTGGAGATTTAGGTCCACCGTTTAGCGTTTGGATTGGATGGTACACGTTCAGGTGTCGTTCTCGTCATTTGACCAAGATTAAAAATTACGAGGTCTGTAACCAATAGACTAAGACCCGCCGTGTAGCCGGGGCTGATGCACGTTCAATCTGTTCAGTCTAAAGTCCCACTGACGTGGTGGATGTTAGGAGGGGGGTGCCAGCTCAGGTGTCGTCCTCGTCACTTGACCGTGGTTAAAAATTACGAGGTTCGTCGCCAATAGCCCTCGTGTTGCTTCCGGTGCGACGTTAATAAAAAACTAAACTAAAGTAACCAATAGACTAGCTGTTGTTTCGAAGTATGATTTTAATAAAATAATCCATTCGTAGAAAATTTTAAGATAAATTTCATTTAAAAGTACTGTTTGTTAAGCAAGCGTGACGTTACAATATATTTTTGCGAATAATATAATGTAACGTCTTAATAATCTTTAATAATAATGTATAATGATGATGATCTTTTAGAGAACCTCTAAAACTTCTTGATTTCTGCATGTTAATTGTATTTTGCGCAGCTGATTTCTTATGTAACATTATTCCAAATTTCAAGGGGTTAAATTAAAGGATAATTGATAGTTAAATTTGGGGTAGTAATGAAAAGGTAATTAAAGGATATTTGAGGTTAAATTGATAGTTAAATTTGATTTAACTATTAATTTTTCAAATCTTCTTAAATTGCAATTTATTACCAGTTCTTACAGTGAAAGAGACGTTATACGAGATTTTATAGAGACAGTTTCTTCAAAAAGAAATACGCCTTTAAACCCAAATGTAAGCCTCATTTTAAATTTAATTGTTCATTGAATACAGTACATTTCGATGTTTGACGTGCAGAATATATATATATATATATATATATATATATATATATATATATATATATATATATATTGCACGATCACTTTTTTTTTAAACGATTTTAAAAACACGGTTCACCAATATATCTTTTACACGAGTTTTTGTCTCTACTCAATTTTTCCATATATTCAAATACTGTTTTTACCGCCTAATACCACCTCTTTGATTCAGCCACTCGGTCAGGGTACTATAGCATCATTTAAAATGTGGTACATTAAGCAAACGCTTAAATATATTTTCGACTCGGTGGAATAAAGACATTTGATGTTGCGGTAGCATGGAGAAAGTTTACGATCATGGATTGTATTACTAGGCTTTTTGCCACATCTTCAGTCTTCAAACGACCATAAATTGTTGAAAAATTCTGCAGCATGGTCAAAAGTAGAGTTTCTGTAGTACAAAAATCAGTATCTAATGAAGTGATTTGCAGGTTGTGAACGATCATACAAATGGCTAACATTTTTGATCCAGTTCGTAAGAAACGTGTATGCTTGTTATCAAATAGCGGTGGATATTTATTAGTTTTATTCCTAATTTCAATTTGAATTCTTATGTGTTGTATGTACCGAAAGATTGAATTTTCACTGTACACTATTTTTTTTAAAAAAAAATTTGTAATAAAATGAATGATCTTTATTCATAAATCAATGGATTCTTTCATTATTTTTTTACACAGTTTTTTTTAAAATATTTAGAGTTTTTAATCTGACACGATTTCTTAAACTTGTGGAATCACCAAATTACTATATAGTGTCGTATGTATTTTCTACTTGCTAGAATTTTTTTTTAATGGTTTTCTTAGAACGTATCTACATAAAAAAGAGTTGAGTATATATATAAGATATTTTATATATATAATATATATATATACACCATTTACTGGTCTTAGGAAATTCCAAGAAAATGGGTCTCCTACATAGCATCGAAAAAGGTTTGATTTAGTAATATCATGACTCCACTAGACAGCTGTTCTTCTACCGTTACTCATATATGTAATTAGGCACCTTTGAGCCTTAAAAAAAATCTTTGTCATCACTTTCAAGGCTGATGAGATCATCCTCGTCTTTGACAAATTCAGGAAGTAATCCTCTGTTTGATTTTAATTGGTTTCGGTACATACAACGAATCCATTTATCCCATCGGTAGTCACAACTCGACGCGACAATACAATTTGATAATGGTCGCCAATGACTCAAATCAAAACAACTAAGCGAATCAATGCTCAATTTGTTTTGATCCTATTTAACAAATTCGTACACCTAATGGTAACACCAATTTAATGAGGCTGTCTGTTCATAAGTATTTTGAATACTGTGTGTGTATATATATTTACAGAGAGTTTCCAAAAGTATTTATAAAAGATGTGAGAAAATATAATTAAGAGACAGAAAATAGTAAAATATAAGAAAATAATTAGCCAAAAATTTAATAAAAAATAAAATGATGTTAGTATGAAGTACAAAATTTAATAAAACCTTATTCAAATCTTTGAAATTTAGTATTAAATTTGATAAAAATCTCGCAGCAATTCGTAAGAATGAGTAGTTGTCAAGATATAGATATTTCGACTTCACTTACCTATAGTGAAATACAAAATAGTCTCAAAGTAATATATTATAACAAAAAATTAACAACATGCTGCTTTTGAGTGTGATTTCATTCTTGACAAAAAGTTCTGATACAATATAAAAATGGATTTAATATTATAGGTGTGCATGCGTCTTCTGAGAGTCACATTTGCTCCTTTGTTGCAAAGACCACCCATTGGGTTGATACACTTCAAATTTGTAGAGGCTCAAATCCTCCCCACGTGTATGAACCTTTGGAGAGGATTTGAACTCAGGTGTCGTCCTCGATAATTTGGCTGATGTTCAAATGAGTCGTTTCCAATAAATAGCCCCTTGTTATCCAATGCGACGTAATAGCCACAACAATCAATCAAATACCCATTCTTGTTAAGCAAGCACTGGGGATAGTCTTAATATGTTCACATCGATTTATAACTTATTTATAGGTTTTCCATTCTAACAAATAATTTTTTGAATAATATTCAATTGAAATTCAAACAATAACTAGGTAGATTTCTGATGGACAGTTTTTTCTTCAGAGACTGAGTTTGAACTAAGTCATTGTATTTTAGTAGCATAAAAGAAGTATTTTTCTTATTTTATTTTTAGTTTCCTACAAAATTTTGATCTTAATCTTCAAAATCTGTCTTGAATTTTGTTTCTGGCCTTATTTAGTGAATTTTACAGCTAAGCTAACTTATGTATATTATGTGTTAATACTTGATCTGTTAGTCCTTGACTCGGAAAGATTCTATAAAAAGTTTTATTTACATTTTTCATCACTGCGAACACAATATTCCAAAAATCATATGGTCGATGAACTTGAAATTTTACAATACGTAACCAACGAAGCTACCAACCCCCCCCCCCCCCTGATATTAAAATTAAAGCAAACGATGAATTATTAAATTGAATATATTTAAGCTAAATGGGAACCCCATATCCCTTCCCTATGCTGCACCACTAGTTTTAATAAATAAAAATGTAAATAGATTAAGTAAAATTAATAGCATACATTTAATAGAAAAAGTCATGAAGCGATAACATTTTATTCGAATTTACTTATCAAAATTGTACAATCGATCATTTGATTGGTTATGGTATATTTATTGTTAATGCACATAATTTTTCTGTTCGGAAACTTATACATAATTTGCTTAAATTTATTTAAATTATGTTTAAAATAAACAGTTATAATCAATTATAGCTAATTCGAATATATGTCAGAATATTTTCCCTACGGGAAAAAAGTTCTTTAATGTACGAATATTTATACAAGGAGCTACATTTTCTTTAAAAAAAATAAAATAATTAATATTAAATAGTTTGTAATTAACGATAACTATTCATTATTGTCTATAACAGCTTGTGACTGTCTTGCTATTAATTCTCTGAACATTTTTTGGTTAAGTCTGAAAATATTTTTTCGTCACGTTCTCTAAACAATATTTTGAAATTCAAACGTATTCGACAATTTTCTTTCCTAATTTCTTGGTCAAAATGGATTACAAAGTTTCACTCGGGTTAAATTCTGGTTATTGGAGGGATATTTTCTATCAAAGTGAATGTTTATATTTTTGTAACTGAGTTTAAATGAAAATCTATGTTTCTATTCAGACTGTCTTCGTCTAAAGTCAACATTCCTGATCGAAACTTCTGAACACATATCCAGGTAGAAAATTGTTCCAGTTTTCATCTGAGTTTGTGAAGTTGTATCACATACACCCTTTTATGGTACAATATTCTTTACGTTTAAAAGCATTCCAAAATTACGCCCTTTTAAACGTGAATACGTAAAGTTCAAAAACCATTATCATGTAAGAGACGAAACATGGAACACGTTTTATATCAGAAAAAAGGAATTTATTGAGATAGAAATAAATATCAGTATAAAATACGCTATTTTCAAAAGAATAGTGAAGTTAGAATATAAAATTAATATTCAAGCGCTTTTTTTTTTTTTATCGAAAAAAGTGTTCTGATTTCGGGTCCTATTCTTTAACATTACGATAAGAAGGCCTAAAATGAATCTGTTTAAATTTTAAATACTGATTCGATTTGGAAAGGCCTACGTATGTATAAGTAGATATTGAGAAAAATTCGATATAAAAACCAACGTTTTTAAAAGCAACGTTTTTATAT
>BMAW01003808.1:0-14145 GCA_019974015.1 Nephila pilipes
CAATTTTTGGATTCAAATAAATAAATAAATAAAAGATTTGAGAACGGCAGTAGAAAATCCATTGGATACGCATGGCGTGATTTTCATTGACTTCCTCGAAAAAGGTAAATCGATCAACAGTGATTATTATATTGACTTGCTGGTGCGTTTGAAGGAGGAAATCGCAAAAAAACGACCGCACAGTCTCGGGACTTATTGATCCATGTGTTATGTTCATGAAATCAAAATGGCCGGTAGACGAGAGCCTTAAAAATGAAGGGAATTTTCCTTATTCCACTCTGGAACTGAGGAATTTTTTTTTTTCCTTTTAAATTCATATTATTATTTGTTTCCTTAAATAAAAATTCCTTGGTAAAAATTCTCTCTCTTCTGCTCTCGTCTAATGCAATCAAATCGGCGGAGTTGCGTCTCTTATCTTTTTACTTTAATGGTGTATATCTATCGTCTCTCTCTCTCATCGAAATCAATATATAATTTTCAGTGAACTAAGGTTTTCTTACTCAACCCTGAATCAAAAATGCCTTTTTACGTGTCAATAACAGAGTTATTTCATATATTATATTATATTGTATTGTATTGTATTGTATATTATATTATATATTATATTATATTATATATTATATTTTATTGTATTATATTATATTATTATATTATATTTTATTTTATTATATTTTATTGTATTTTATTATATTGTATTATATTATATTATATTATATTATATATTATATTATATTATATTATACGGATTACTACATATAGTTATGATAAAGGTTACTAGTAGTATACCAAAACTTTTATATTTTCAAGTTCTCGTGTCTTAAAATTCTTAGATTTGAAATATCATCCAGGTATTTGCTGCAGTTTAGAAACTATTCGAAAAGACAAAGTTCAGTTTTACAGTGTTAAAGACTTTATGCAGTTTTTAAATTTTTATTATTGGTCGATTAGTATGATATTCGAAACTGAAAAATATTAACTATGTTTTTTTAAATAGCAACATCAGTTCGAAAAATATCTTATATTGAAAAAAAATAAAATAATGTGAAGAAATTTTATTGAAAGATTCTTCCAAAAAAATATTTTGCAGTTAACCCATTGGCTTACTTATACTTTTCACAATAATTGATTATTTAATTTTGAGAAAATTTTTTGAAAATTAGTATTAGAAGAAAAAATACCTAAATATCTTCTCAGAGAAGTAATTCTAAAGGTAGTTGGAGAAATAATCAAAAATAATTGCTTGTGACGCCCTCGATTTATCGAGGTAAATCAGATGTATTATATACCATTCAACAGAGCGATTTTTCGATATAACTATGCATTAATTAATTGCACATTTTTATCCGTAATTAGTTACACAAGTAATAAATATTTATATAAAATAAATTAATAATTTTTTATGTAAATAATACTTAAGACATTGTATAATAAATGATATGTAACATTGATAATTAATTGCTCCTATTACAATAGAAAGACTTTTTAAAAATTATTCACAGGTAACTTTTACAAACTTCGAACTCTTAAATGACAAATAAATATCAGTAGTATTTCTTTTCTGCATTTAATATCAGTAACTTCTTCTAATAGTGGCACTAATTTTTAATGCGCTAAAAAAAATTCCAAGAAATTTCTATGAAACACAACATCAAAATACTACTAATAATAATAAAGGTTTTGCAACCTTTATCAGCATCATGTCTGACAATAGCATTTGTTTCAATTGTAGGCAAAAAAAAAAAGTTTTGTCAGAACGTCTACACAATAATACGGCATTTTTTATTATATTTGAAAAGACATTATAAATTTCATTAATTTAATTTATATTATTATTATTATTATTTCAATTCAGGATTTATGACTTTTTATTTCTTTCTTTTTCGATGTTCTAGTAATATTCTATCTTAGTCGATATCATGCAAAATTTTTGCTGAAAAACAGTGATTAATCAGTGATCATTCGTAAGTGACAGAGATCATTTTAAAAGATTTGATCTATTCAGCAGTAATAAGCCTATTTTTGAATGTAAGAGGGTAATAACTTGACATATTTCTCGAAATGTTTTCAAAGTAATGAGAAATGATTTGATTCCCTTTCAACTGCGTGAAAAGTTAAATTGGAAAAAAGAACGTTTTTTTCCCCCTTTTTCTTTCCATTTTGTTTTTTAGTTAAAATTAAGTTTTTAGTTTAGAAGAAAAGTTTGTATATTATCATAATCATACTGAGTTAGATTCAGAAAAGAGTCATGTACTGCTACTTTCAATGTAACATTTTACATGCATTACTAATTAAATTATACGAATTCATTCGAGTTTTGATATGAAATATGATTTTTATACTCTGTTTACAAAACACATTATGTTTATAAGAATTTGAAGAATCCGTTAGAATGATATTTATTACTTTTATCTGTCTTATTATTGACAATAGGGCTAAAAAAACACCCCCCTCCCTTTTCATCTCCTAGTAAGTAGATGCAAAAGGTAGAAATGTCGGAACAAATATGTTGATAGTGACTTAACTTTATTTTACGCTAAATTAGGAAGCCCTGCTAGCATAAAAACTCGGTGTTCATTCCATTCTTGAGGTACTAATTAATGGAAAGAATGAATATCTCATCTAACGGTATATAAACAAATTATAATTGCATTTAGCTGTTTTGTAAACCTTAAAAAAATATTTGGCAGCAAAAAAAAAGAAGAGAAAATGTTTCTTTTATGTTTTGGCGAAGTGTCAACACATACTATCTTAAGTATTACAAACAAATATTGAAGTCAAAAAGTCTTGTAAAGAAGAATCTTACATATACGTTTCCGGAGCTCTCAGATTCAGACGGAAATAAATCCTGTAAAAATATGAAAATGAATAAATTTAGGTATATCTTGAATTTAAATTTCAAATTCCATTCTTCAAAGCTTATTTGACAGTTATCACATACAATGATAAAGTGAAGATAATATATTTTTCATACGATATTGAAATAAAATATGCCTTCTTATAATTATATAAAAAATAACATCAAAATGCTGTAATTGATTCAGTGAATTTATTATTCAGTTTTTAAATCCACTTTAACCCCACCTCTCAAATTAAAATTTTTAAAATCACATTTGATTTAATTCATTTAAATCTTTTAAATGTAACTAACTATTTCAATTTTATTTGACTCAAAATTAATAAATAATTCTCTTGAACATTATTGTTTTTAACTTATTTCTCTCATACACACATTTCTATATGAGAGGTTGAATGAGATATTGAGCTACAATAATTATTTCCATAAATGAACATTTTGTATTCAGCTAATATCGAAGTATTTCATGGTACGGAAAAACATCGCAAACGCTTGCTCGTTTATTGTTTTGTTCAAGAATTTTTTTTGAAAATGATATTTCAACGGAATTCAGTTTTGAATTTATTTTAAAGACTGCAGAGATAAGGCTCATAGGTTTTCGAAAGTTAACAAAGTACAAAGTAATACACGAGTATAGACCACGTATAGAGGACATGTGGGATGTGGCTATTACATTACGACACTGACGCTACTACATAAATACGCATGCACCAAACGCCATCGACCGACAGTTGTTTAGTGTAAAGCCTTCCCTTTCGAATGCAGTGCCTCTCGTTTCTGTAAGCAAATCCATATACTTGTAGCCTTCGTTCGTATTAGAGTTATTTTTTCTGTAGTACCTCTCATTCCTGTAAACAAATCCGTATACCCATAGTCTTTGTTCGCCTTCGAGGTTTTTTTTTTTTTTTTTTTTGTTTCGCCATAAAAATTATAAGTAAGCAACGAATTGTTGTGAAAATTTCGCAAAAATTTGGGAAAATCGCTTCTGAGACTTATAATTTATTGAAAGAAGTGTATAGTAATGAATGTTTATCGTTTGCACGTGGTTTTGAGTACTTTAAGCGTTTTCATGAAGACGATGAAGTTGATTCACGCCTGGGTCACCCTTCTACGTCAAAAAACGATGACAGTATCGAAAAAATCGATAATCTGGTTCGATCTGTATTCGTGCAATTGCTGAAACTGTAGGAACTGACAAAGAGTCTGTACGGCAAATTGTTCTACCTAGACAATACACCAGCTCATTATTCATTGTATGTCAGGAGGTTTCTAGTCAAGTACAGGATCCCAGTGTTAGATCATCCGCCTTAGTCACCCGATCTTGAACCATTCAACTTCTATCTGTTTCCTAAGAAGAAATCTACATTAAAAGAACAAGATTTAGTTCGTTGAAGCTGAAAAGAGAAAGCGGCACGCGTCCTGAAGGAGCTGACAGAAGAAGACTTCAAGCTGTGTATCGAACAATGGAAGATTCGCATGGAGCGTTGAACAGATGGAGGAGTGGTGTATATTGAATGTGATAATAAGTAAATATCTATGACTTTAAAATAAAGTGTTTTTACAGCATCAGTCTCGTTATTTAATAGCCAAATCTGGTACCATAACTCTTTCGAGTAACCAAATAGCTATTTTGAACCTTCCATTCTCAAACATGCTGATCAAACTTACTACCACTTTTACGGGGATAATTTTTTTTAAAATCTGATATGTGCTAATAATTTTAAAAAATCTGTAGTTATATTTATTAATTTATATTAACTATAGCGCAAGAGGTTTACAAGTCACATTTTTAGAGCAAAAGAGCTCTATATTAATGATCAGAGTAGAAGATGTAGAGGTCCCGATCACATAGGATCTCATACACTCATAGCTTAAGGTTCTCGTCTACGGTCATTTTGATTTCGTCAGCTTAATGTTAATCTTATGGAATTTCGACTTTCGCTCTCAAATCTTTACTATTTGATCTATTTGAACGCAATAAAGTGCATCTTAAAGAGTAAAAAATCATGAAGGCTTGTGCAGAATTACTTTCCCCCTCCGATTCTTAAAAGTATTTTAAAATATTCTTTAAAGACCGGGAAAATCGCAAACGAATACTTAAAACAGAGGTAAAAATATTTTTGAAAATCTGAAGAAAAAAGTAATTCCGTAGAAGCCTTCATCATTTTTTGCTCTTTCAGATGCACTTCATTGCATACAAACAGATCAAATAGTAAAGGTTTGAGAGAAAAAGTCGAAATTCGATAGGATTAATATTAAGCTGATGAAATCAAAATGGCCGGTAGACGAGAACTTTATCGTTCGTTTAATATTAACATTAGAGCCTCATTGTTGCTGACGATAACCAGAGAAGAGTCAGAGGCTCTATTTGAATTACGCAACGCAATAAAGGACCAATCAGTAATGATTTAGTAATAACAATGCATTATGAATACGTTAATTTGGCACCGAAGTTATAAATATATAACTCTCTTTTTACTATATACTTGAATTACAGATGACTTTTTTCTGCATTACTGAATCGCTTGATTAATTTTGTTTATTTTAAATTCTTGCTTTTTTTTTTCATTCAATATTATTGCGAACATGAGAAGACACTTCACTATAACGTTTCTCTTGTAAAAGAAAAAAGTCTTTAGCAGAGAATATAATCAATCAACCAAGGAAAGCTTAAGCAATGATCCTTTAACCTTAGCGACGTCTTTGGCGACAAAAATATATTTCTAGAAAATTCTGAAATCTAGGCGATATTTAGGAAGAAAGTTGTGGACTTTTAAAAATTTTTTCCTTTGATGTCACACCTGGTCGGAACGTCTATAAAAAGCGAAGAGATCGATCGGGAAATCGACTGGAAGCAGCCGGCATTTGGCTGAGCAAATGTGCCGAGGATCTGACGGTTTCGTGGCCAAATGAGTTTACAGAAGCGACCAGTATTTGCTGGGGAATCTACAGTCTGCCTTGGAAGTGTACAGGCTTGCCCGTAGTACTAAATAGTAAGCTGGTGAACTGAATGATGATGATAAACTGTGACTACTTTATTAAGTGTTGTTCTTTGTTTCTGTACAAGTGCTGTGTTTTCTGTTTGTGCTGTTACTGTTTAAGCTCTGCTTCTTGTATGTCCTCCTGTCCAGAATATTTGACGAAAAATGTCATTTGCAGTTATCCTCCAAGTTCAACTGATTTCACTCGTCTTACACCCATACAAAATCGATTGAATTTTCATAACAATATGTTTGATGGGGGTTTTTTTTGGGGGGGGGGACAAAAATATGTTCACGGCACAGCACACAAAAAAACGCATTGTAAATATTTCTGTCGTTAATGATTTATTTAACTGTGTACAATTGTAATGCATGTTTATGAAATAAAACAATTTTGAATATTTCATTGTTTTTCTGTTTTTATTATTTTTCATAATTAATGCTTATAAACACTTTTAAATAATTTGTTTTTTATATGTCTCAAAAACTGATCGTTAATAATAATGCTGAAACTCAAAAATATTTTGAAAAAATTGGTCAAGCTCCTCATGTTATATTTACATTTAACTATTTTTGATGTACAACATCGCGCAGATATTATATGGAGATAATTTTGAAACATTAAAAACTTATTCGATAAAATGAAAAGGAACTGTTCTTTTTCGAACTTTTTGCATTAACTTTTCTAAAGTATTTATAAATGTACTGAAGTGATTTCATAAATTTGTGGTGAAACATTGCATATTCCCCATATTAAATGAAATTGTTTCTCTTCATTTGATTTAATTTCCTACCATTCAGTGTGTCAATGATTTTAATAACGATTAATTTTCTGACGCCAGAAATAAGCAACAGTTCAAAACATTACCAACAACAGTATAATTCATCTGATATCAGATGATTATATATAAATAGTAAAAAAAAATTACTCTTATACATACCACTTTTATTCTTCCGACATCTGGTGGTTCTTCTTTTGGTGATTTCCTGGAAATATTTTTTAAAAAAGTCAGAAACAAATTGTATTTTACAAAGTTTAAAACTGTTGAAATTTAGAAATATCTTTAATCTCATTATTTATATACGTATTTAAGTTACTCACCGGAAGGAAGAACAACAAGGTGATTTTTCTGTTTCTGAGTCTGATCTGAAATTAATATAGGAATTAGAGGGGGAAAAAATTAATGTTTGTTATACAGCGAAGCAAAATTTTCTGAAGAATAAAGCGTATTCTAATATCTTCTAAAATGTAACATACAGTTGTGAATTATTTGATATGTCAGTAATTATAAAGAGAAATATTATTCAAATACAAGAATAAAACTTTAACAAAACCTTTTTTTTTTTTTTTTAATTTAATTCACATTTCAACATTTTTATAAAATTTTTGCTTCTTGCTTCAACATATAATGAAAAACATAGTAAAGAAAATTGAAACTCTTCTTTTGGTTAAATATTCCTGTAGGAATACAAGGAAACGCAAATATCAATTCATATGCATAATTTAATAAAGTAATTTGTGTTTTGTGGATGAACGATTTAGTAATTAGAATTGATTCTGAATAGAATTGGCAATATTTATCAACTAAACAGTATGAATTTAAAATAAAAATGGCAGAATAACTTCAAGCTGTATTAAGAAAGACAATAGATTAAATATAGTAGAAATATACTAAAAATAAATGAGCTTTTTTTTAGGAAATATTTTTCTTACTACAATAGAAATTCAATTCCTTTAAATACTCGAATTGTGACAATCATTTATACTCTATATTTTATTTTATAAACCAAAATTAGGAAACTGCGATAATTTTTTTTAAAAAAAATTTTGTTTTCATTCTTTATTAGCAAATGGTTTTAAAATTACGTAAGATATTAGAACAAATGATTACTTACGAATCTGTCCAATCTTTTCCAATAGAACCCTGTAATCGAAAAATATCTTTCAGTGTAATTTTTCGCAAATCATCTAATGGAAAAAAATATCTTCTACATTAATTTACAAAGAGCAAAAGATTACTATATTATTCTTCCGTTTAAGGATTCCCAATATTACAAGAAAAATTTATTGGAAATGAGAGTCAGCCTAAACAGATGAATGATCAAAAGGCTAAAATAATGCAATACTTTGAATTCTTAAAAAAAAATTATACAACTTATTCTAAAACTTATTTACATAAATTATAAACTTTACTAAATTATAGTCTTTATTTTACTAAATTATAGTTTTTCAATCCTCCATTAAAGAAATATGTATAGATGAAAAAGGTTTAAAATCTGTCTTAATTAACACTGGTACCCAAAAATTACTTTTGCATGCACAAAAGCACTGTTTTCCTTAAAACTATTCAATATAACAAATTAAATGAAATTTTTTTCAGATGATGGATAGCTTGATTTGGGGCCGTCCCTAGATGGTAGGTGACTGCCATGGCGGCAAAATTTAAGAGTGACAAATCCGCCTGAATTAAAACGAAAAAAGAATTATGAACACAATTACAAAAATAGATTTCAGTTACTTGAATCCTGAAAATAAACTAAAAGTAAAATCAAATACAACAGGAATTGATAGAGAAAAGGGCTAGTGGACGTTCTTAAATTCATTATTTTCCTTACAACTCGACCAAATTTCAGTTTTGCCTTAAAAAATTTTGCTAACGCTGTCCTTAACTGCTGTTACTGGCAAAAGAATTTATCCAATTTAAAAATAATTTTAAAAAAATTAAGAATCATGTCTATTTCAAATCGTTTTAATGGGTCATCTGTGTTGGCCAATGTGAACATGAATTAAGTAATGAATTATATTTGAAAGAAATTAATCCTTATTTTGCTGGCAAAAAACTTTGAAAAGGAGTGTTTAAATTTAAATTATGAATAATATACTAGTTTTTTTATTGCTTTAAATATACATTTAAAGTATCTCTGAAAATAGTAGGTATTAGTTTTAGTTTGTAAGTTCATTGTGCTACAAAAATTTAAATTTTGATTTTTTTTAATGAAACAATTTTTCGTAAATCTGAATTAATATAATAGTCCTAATTGTGTTATATGTCTTTTTTTTTGCATCATATGTCCTGGTTCTTTCACAATTTTATTTTCTAAGCCTTGAGGGTCGGTATTTATAGGGTTTGCCAACGGCGGGGAAAACGCCAGAGATGACCCTGCACTACAATATATAAAATATACTGCTGTTTGTAGAAAATGCAACACCATGAAAGAATCATCAGAATCAAATGAAATTTAATGCAGAAACGACTTGTACTGATACAAATAAATGATGAAATTTTCAAAACAAAAGAAACAAATTAAGCGTCCGAAATCAGTATTTGGTGCAGCCACATGCGCTGCAATAAGTGCTGCTATACGACGTGGCATGGAGTCAAACAGATGTTGAATATCTGCTTGAGGAAGAGAATTCCATATCGCTTGTATGCGCAACCAAAGTTCGTCTTTGGAAACTGCAGGACGCGGATCACGAGCGAGACGCCGACCAACCATATCCCACACGTGCTCAATAGGCGACATATCCGGTGAATAAGCAGGCCAAGGAAGAAGTTGCATGCGTTGTGCTGAACAGAAGTCTCGAACAGTCCGCGCAACATGTGGGCGTGCATTATCCTGCTGAAAGATAGCTCCAGGGATGCCTTGAAGGAAAGGAACGACTTCGGGCTGTAGCACTTCACGGACGTACCTGTTGCTATTGAGATTACCCTCAATTCGTATCAAATTGGATCGTCCATGATACGAAATCGCACCCCAGACCATAACTCCGGGTGTTCGACCACTATGTCGTTCAATAATACACTCAGGAAGGCAGCGTTGACCGGCATAACGTCTAACACGAACACGGCCATCATGGGTCCACAAATTGAAGCGTGATTCATCTGAAAAGACAACTTGGTGCCAATCAGCTCGCCTGTCTCTGTGCTCAAGAGCCCACTGCCGACTCAGCCGTCGATGATTCGCCGTGAGGGGAATCCTGTATAAAGGCACCCTTGCACGCAATCCACGGCGCAGCAGACGACGACGAATTGACGAAGCCGACAATTGTACACCTGTAGCAGTAGACCAACGTGCTGCCAGCTGCCTGGAGGAAGCTGTGCGATCATTCACCGCCATGCGGAGCAGGTGTCGATCATCGCGCTCTGACGTCACCTTCTGTCGTCCAGTGCCTGTTTTTCGAGTTGTTCGGTGCTCGTCGGTCCACTGCTTCCAAACTCGCATCACTGTGGAACTGTTCCGCTGCATACGAGCTGCTATTGCGCGATAGGAAAATCCTCCTTCTCGAAGGCCGATTATCCTCCCTCGTTCAAACTCCGTAAGTTGCTTGAATTTCTTATTCTTCCGTCGTGGAGGCATACTCAGGTCTCACTAAACGTTTGCCACTAACAAATAATCATAGACTTTTTTCAACGTCCCGCTACAGCACTTTATTTATACGCTTTCAGCATCAATTCAGAGGGCGCTGCGCGCGCCGCGCACGCGCGATGGCTCTGAAACTTTATTAATTTGCATAATATCCTATAATTGACATTTGCTGCGAATTTCATTTGATTCTGATGATTCCTTCATGGTGTTGCATTTTCTACAAACAGCAGTTTATGACCATAATTATATACTGAATCATGGAAAGTATCTGAATACAATAAGGAGGAATAATAAATACATAAACAAATTTATAAGAAGATTTTAGAAAAATAAGTGTAACTCAGAAATAAAAATATAAACTGTAGGGGAGATACTTTGGATTATGATTCATCTATTTGAAACCTGTACCAATGTTATACAATTATTTCGTGCTCTCAATGTGATGATTAATTACATTAGTTAGTGGAGTATATAGAAATTCTTCACTTAAATAGTCTTTAAGTCATTATGAGATGAGTAGGAGGAGAATTTTATAATGTAACATTTCTTAAAAATCCTATCAGTTCTCAATGAGGTTTAGACATCAGCAGATTCGACAATCACTTCATCGAATCAATTAAATTGTTTTGAAAAAATTCATACAGCGATCCATGAATCCCAAAAAATGAAGCTCGGGAAAACATTTTCAGCACACAAAATTCTATGCACTGTGCTTTTGGATAGGCAGAAGATATTGTTTGTGTGTATGTGTGTGTTTTGTCTCGGAGATGCGCAACAAATTCCTAAATATATTGCGACATTTCGACTAACTAAACTGCGTCATGCAATCCAAACAGTAGGCGTGGCATGCAAGGAATTAAAAAAAGAGATTGTTTTTCTGTATGAGAATGCATGTCCACACGAGATCTCATCGCATCATATGGGTTGGAGCAGCTTGATCACCAGCAGTATAGCCCTGATCTTGCGCCCAGTGATTACCCCGAGTTTCTTCGCTTGAAAAAGTATTTGGACAGTCAGCGCCATGACAATGGCCCGGATTCAGTGATCAGGCGGCAGATTACTATGAGGATGGAATCCAGAAGTTGGTTGTACGATATGATATGTGTCATAATAAGGAAGGTAATTATGTCTATTAGTAGATTAAGGAACAGGCTTTCTTATTAAAATAAAGTAGTAGAAATGCTACGTTTTTTTAAATATCGAAACGTTTCTTAAAAATACAGTAATTCTTCACTCCAAACACTTGTCGTTCTTCCGTAATGCACAAAATCATTTATTGCGTATTAGATACAACTTGATTGAACTGGATTATTGATTAATTACAATTAAGAGATTTTTTTTGTATTTATTTTTCCTTTCTCAGAAAAAATAATTTGGTTAACTATTTTTGGAATTTTTGCTATTTTTATGTATGTAGAGGTAAATTCAGGTACAATTAAGCTGCACAGAATTAATGGTATAATTCGATGTTAAAGAAAAATGTTTTATGTGCCATTTAACTATCTAAAAACTTATTAATTGTTACATATTATCTAAGAAATGTACTTTTTTCTTGCGTTTGGTCATTCTATTCCTTACAGTGATTTCCAATTAAGGTTTTCTTTCATTTATTAAAGGAGTTTTTAAACAGATTAAAAAAGGTATTGATTTTTTGAAAGAGGGATTTTTATTGCCATTAATTTAAAATTATTTGCTGCATTTCGAATTATGATTAATCATGTTAAAACTTTGCTTTTTACTTTCTTATATATCGTTACAACTTAAAAAACATCTATAAGTGATTCTTAAAGTTATAATACTTTCAGACAAATTCTTATAAACTTACCAGTTTGGGATAGTACCACGATATTCTATCTATTTCTTTCATATCTATAATCTAAAATGAGAAAGAAAAAAAAAAAAAGCTTTGGTGAACCTGATGCAGGAATAACATTTATATATATAAAAAAAAACATAAAAATAACCACTGGGCTAATCTTTCAAATTTAGTGAAAGGAGATAATCTGGACTCTTTTTTGTTGTCGTGTAATGGGTCTGATGTATTTTTTTCCGTTGGAGCCCAAAGTCCTCATTTTGGTGTGAAAGTTAGAGAAGTGGAGTGCTAGTTCATGTGACGTCCTCGACTGTAATTTGAAATACTGAGGTCTATCACTCATATCCCGCGTGCTCCTCCCAAAGTGCAAAGTAAATAAACTATCAATTCGAGACTTTTTCTTTTATTTAGTTAAGCGTGTGTGATCTAGATTTTATTATGAACTTATAAGAATTTATTGAAAATTTAATTGTTGATAATTATAAATGGTACTGAGTTAAAACTACTTTAAATATGTTTTTGAGGGGATGGGGGAAGAGTTACCAGAACAACTAAAAAGCTACCAAGTCAAATGTATTATCCCCCAAAAACCAAAACAACTGAAGTACAGCGTTTGATTTCTGTTTCGGAGTTCGTATCTATTTAAAAGGAAAGGAAAATCTAATACTACATTAAATACAGAACATTATAACATAAAAATAATTTCTTAGAAATAAGGGAAAATATGAAAATGCGTAATTTAAAACTGGAGGTACGAAAATTCAAATTCTATCACCTGGTTGTTGTATGTATCCAGGCCTGAAACCTCATGTGCTTCTTCATGACTGACAGCATTTTCTGATTTCTCATCTGAAAAACAAAATAGGGTATTGAAATAGTCAAATAGTTTTATTTGAAGTTGTGTATTAAAATTTTCGTGTTTTAAATTGTAACTCAGATAATCAAATAATGCTCATTTTTATCTAATACAGTGCCAGTCACCTGAGCATAAATATGATCTTTATGCAGATATATATATTCCTATATTATTCCAAAAGTCATCCATAATCATAAAACAGACATTTTATTAATACGGTACAGGCAACTCCCTTACAATATGGCACTTCTATAGCATGGATTCACTTTAGCATTGTTTGAGAATTGGGACCCCTCCCCCTCCTGTATAGCATGATGGCTCTTTTATAGCACGGATTCACTCTAACACGGTTCGAGAATCGAGAAAACTGTCGTATAACCCGGTTCTATTGCACGCATTCCTTTTTCCATCTAATAAACCCATCCACCGGAGAAAACCGACCATTGAATGGTCGTCAGAAAATAAATAACAAGTATGGCCAAAGTCAATTGAAAATGAAAATTTAATCGAGACAGAAGAAAACAGAATGGATGCTGTAGTAGAAGTTCCCAAGAGAAGGAGTTTTGACAATATGACTGCATAAGATATCCAAGAATTATTGGTGGAAGAAGAAATTGATATTAAGCAGGTTTGTTCGAAATGAAATCTGAAATCTATGATAACTCAGATGAGGATAGCATTGATGAAGATGAATAAGTTTCTACAAAGTAAAAAGGGAGGCCTAGATTTCGTCAAACAGTTACAGTTATATTTCTAAAATAAAAAATTTACAAATAAAAAAGAGCACACAATTTAAAAGAGAGCGTCCTCCTTGACACTTCACGGAGGCTCATTAATATGAGGTCCGTCACCAATATCTCTTGTGCTGCTTCTAAATACGGCGTTAATAAACAAACAATTGATTCTCCAAGATCTGAAACCGTATTCTCAACAGATGACATTTCTTGCTAAGAATGATTAAAAAATCGAACGATCGAAATATTCTTTTTATCTTGTTTCGATAAAATTATTCCATAAAAAAATTCAAATAATCTTTTTTAAAAATTAAGTTTCTTAATGTTCTTCGTTTTTAACCAGTTTATTAATTATCTAACTTTAAAAGCAATAAAAGTTTTTTCGTTTGAATCGTTATAGTCTATAGGTGATAGGTCCTTTTTTTTATTTATGAAAATTTTATGTTGTACACAAAAGGGTTTTTTAAATCTCCCATCTACCAGACAGTTTGAATTCATGATTGTAATTATAATTTTTTAAGGATTTTCTTCTTTCTTTC
>BMAW01003814.1:0-10299 GCA_019974015.1 Nephila pilipes
TATAGATTTTATTTTTGTAGATTTTATCGCTGAATTTGTTTGCATCTTTTAATCATGAACTTTTTTGCATTTTGGATTTCCTAATTCAGCCTACCAGGTCACAAAGGGGGAAGGTTGGTACCATTAAACTAGTTTAACCCCACTTAATCGGTCCTCAGCCCGATATTGCTTTTTGACTTGCTGGGTTCCATATTTTCTTTTATTTTTCTTTCATTGTTACATTTCTTTCTGGTTTTTTGTCTTTTTAATTATTTTAAATTATTCTTTCTTAAATTTTCAGTATATATATATATATATATATATATATATATATATATATATATATATGTATATATAAATACATACATATATGTATATATACGAGGCATGTTTTTTAAGTAAGTACCGTTTTGAAATTAAAAAAAGACGTGCAAAGATATCGCAATAATTTTATTTTTACATGAAAGCCTGTTTACATAATTTCCGTGAATATTGAGGCACTTGTCATAACGTGGCACCAGTTTTTGAATACCCTCCTCATAAAATTCTGCCGCCTGACTTGTTAACCACTGTATCACAAATGTTTTGACTTCGTTATCGTCTTGAAGACGCTGACCGCCCAGGTGTTTCTTCAAGTGCAGGAACAAATGGTAGTCGCTGGGCGCCAGATCAGGGCTGTATGGAGGATGATCTAGAGTTTCCCATTTAAAAGATTTGATGAGATCTTTGGTCCGATTAGCCACATGTGGACGGGCATTGTCTTGCAGCAAAACGATACCCTTACTCAACTTGCCACGTCTTTTGTTCTGGATTGCACGACGCAGTTTGTTCAATGTCTCACAATAAGACGCTGCATTGATTGTCTCATTACGAGGCAGAAACTCCACTAGCAATACTCCTTTTCTGTCCCAAAAAACTGTGCACATGATTTTCCGGGCAGAAATTGTTTGCTTAAACTTCACTCTTTTCGGTGATGATGAATGTCGCCATTCCATGGATTGTTGTTTCGATTCTGGTGTGACGTAGGCCACCCATGTTTCGTCACCAGTAACAATTTGGTCTAAAAAATCTTCACCTTCATTGCGGTACCGCTCAAGGAAAGTCAATGCACTGCCTAAACGTTGGGTTTTGTGCAAATCCGTCAACATTTTTGGAACCCAACGTGAATACAATTTCCGGTAATTCAAGTTCTCGGTCACAATGCGATACAAAACACTACGAGAACATTGAGGAAAGCAGAAGGACAATGATGAAATTGTAAAGCGTCTGTTTTCTCTCACCTTTTCGTCCACTTTCTGCACCAAATCTTCATTAACGACCGAAGGACGCTCACTCCGTTCTTCATCATGCACATTTGTGCGGCCATCTTTAAATGCTCTCACCCATTTCCTTACCATTCCATCACTCATAATGTTTTGTCCGTAAACTTCACAGATCTCACGATGAATATCGATCGGTTTTACGCCTTTAGCACTAAGAAATCGTATAACAGCCCGTACTTCACAATCAGCGGGACTCACGATTGTCGGAGGCATCTTAAACACTCAGTAAACAACGTATACAATGAAGAATCAGACTGTAATGGCGTCAGTGCGTAGACAAGAGATGTAGGTAACCAGCGAGCATGCGCGGAACGCCGACCGGAGCGCTGCGGCGGCGGAATCGCAAAACGTTACTTACTTAAAAAACATGCCTCGTATATAAATACATACATATATGTATATATATATATATAAATTTATATATATATATATATATATATATATTGTAAGAAGGTGGAGGAGTACGTTATTTTAATTAACCAAGGATTATGATCTTGTTGCCTCCAATTTTGAAACAGGGAATCTTTTACAACTATTCATTTTAATAAGTATATAGAACAATACGCTTATATTGCGTTCTTTTTGTTTAGATATTTAATCATATTTTCTCCCAAAATTCTTTGAATATATATAGATTAATTAAATTACTAAACAAATATTATTTTATTCTGTAACACAAAAGGTATGACTTAATCGTATTGTAAATTTTTTTTTAGTACTATCGAAGATATAACAAAAAAAAAAAAAAAAAAATTAAAGGAGAGAAATTGCCAGTTTGCAAAAATTCAATTTCTATCGTGAAACGGAATTTTAGATACGTTTGGTATTGCTGTCTGTTTTCTCTAAATTTTAAGGTTTGTCTTTAAAATTTAAAACAGAATTTCAAACTATAAAGTTTGAATATGTGTAAAAAATGAAAAAAAAAAGAAGGTAAATTTATTTTGCGCTTGTTCCATTCGTAAGGGAATGAAAATGGAGTTCCTTTGAAATGACTTATTTAATTGAATTAAGTAAAAGTTTTAATAATTTTTAAAAACGTTATATATTTATATAAAAGTAAGAATTAACATCCAAAAGTATATTTGAAAATTTAGTTTATAAAAATGGAATAGAAAATGAGAAAACAAACAATAAAAATTTCGTCATAGACTTGATTAAATTTTACAAGAATTTTTTCTTTTAGCAAAACGATGTTTTTTTTTTATTTTTAAACTTATCAAACGGAATATTAATGATTTCGTAAATTAAATTTAAGCTCAATACTTTTAGAATTGGGATTTCTAGATTCTTGAGATTCTACGTAAAAAAATCTAACTAGAGCTTCAAAATTTAATCCCCTTCAATTTAATTTTTTCTCAATATTTAAATTGAAAAATTCTAAAAAACAAAATTCTTAGTAATAAAGGATTGTAAGGATATTTTTAAATTTTCTAATATTTAATTATTTTTAATTTTGAGAGAATACACATTTAAATGAACTGTTAAAGTTTTTTTCTTATTTTAAAATAATTTTAAGATCTTTGAATAAATAACAATAATTTTACTAAAAGAACTCTTCAAAAGAGAGAGATCAAAATTTAACGAAGAATAATTTGCAATTAGTCTTATATTTTGCATTTCATCGCTGTGAAATGGCTGCAAACTTGTAATCGATTTCATTTTGTTGAATCATGGGTTCCAGTCTTGATTTCTTTAAAGAACTGTCGTATAGAGAGGGTGATGTACATTAAGTTTGACGAGGCTCCAAGTCCTCTCTTGGAGTGGTGTTTAAGTTTGGAGAAAGGGATACTAGTTCATGTCTTTCCATTTGAACAAGGTTCAAAATCATGAGAATACGTCGCCAATAGCCCTAGTGTTGTTTCAAAGTGTGACATTAATAAAATAACAATCAATCAAAAAAACCCTAAGTTTTGATGAAAATCAGCGAAAAGGAAGAATTTATTTAATATCATTGGCATTATTTTGGAATGATCCTCTTCCCATGTTATAATCAACAATGAACTGAATAAAAGTGCCTAATAACTGGACAAAAAGGCAATTCCTTTCATGCACAGTTGTTAAAGACTTAACAAAATGCACACCTCGTAAATTGTCTTCTGATCTGAAGATTGGTGTATCGAATTTCCTCTTTCATCAAGGTCAAACAATTTCTCTTAAGATGACAACATTCTTGCCGAATTTTATTGATAGTTTTAGAGCCATTGAATTTTCCGAATTATCTGACGTTCTCTTTAATTTATTATCATTAATTACAGATGAAGATATTAAAATAGAATATCGGAAAAATAAACGCTGGATAAAATGTGTTTAATTGTAATCTATGATTAATATTGTATTGTTTGTTAAAGGCCAACATCAAATCTTGAAATGTTAATATTTGTTTCGACATTTACGCTAAATATTTTTCTAAATATAGTGACATTCATTTTCTTTAGTGAAAAAGGAATCATAATTGTGAAACAATAAAAAAAAAATCCTTTTTACAGCTTGTAAACATTAAAATTACACAATTCGGTTCGGAACAGACCACAAATTTTGTAGCGTTTCCTATAATTAAACTGTCGAATAAACCCAAGCATAAAATATTTTCGCTTATAGATTTATTAAGTCACCATTGTGTGTTAATATCAGTATATGTTTTATTTAAATACTAATTTATTTAATTTGTGCATTCAGTGTTCTTGTCATGAAAAACAAGACATTAAGACATTACGAGGGGGCTGGAAATCAGGAATCTTTCGAACAACTCAATGTGGTATTTCCTAGGATTTGTTTTTTCTTTTCCTAAGAAGTCCACAAGTACGACACTCATCGTTTTTAAGGCCGATGAGACTCGTCTTCTTTGGAGCAAATTAACTAAAATTAACACATTGTTTTGATTGTAACCTGAATTCCTGTGTATAATGATATATCATCGTTCTTGACAACTCGACGCGGTAACAATCAAAACTGATTTGTGAAGTGGCGTCAAATTTGTTTTGGTGTCGTTCAGCAGATGACAGCTCTTTACGGTAGCTTAACTTGTCTTAACAACACCATCTATCACGAAAACAGGCACTTTTTGAACTAGTCTCATATAACTATATGATGAAGTGCATGTTTATCAAATTATAACCTAGCAGAATTTCAAAAGTGTAAACTTATTGTAAATCCATGCAAATATTTGAACGCGCGGATGTCTTTATTGTCAATTTTTACAATTCAAATATTTTAAACATTTTATCAGGAAAATTCATGTAATATTATACAGTACTAACGAAAAATAATATAGTTAAATATTAGGTAATCCAAATCGACAAGTCATTAAATCCATTAATACTCTCCAGACTATTATTTTGAAAATGGGTTTCTCAGAAATTATTGACTAATTCTGGGTCTTTTACAGTTAAATACTACACTTCACACACAGTGTTTCTCATTTAATTTTACTGGGTGGCAACAAATTTCAAATTCTTTTAACCTCTGATATTTGTCACTTGTTGCTTTAACAAATGACGTCTTGGTAAACAAGATGGCAGCCACTTGGGAATGTGCATCATTATTTCGTGACGTAGAAGGGTCTCCAAAATAAGCTTCTTAGGTAAAAAAAATGTTTGTTTTCATACTTTTATAATTTACCAAGGGATAGCCAAATATAGAAACTTTTTTTTATTTCTTTAATTTGAAGAAACAATATTTCATTATTTTTAGTTTTCTATCTTTCCATGAAAAGAGGGTTTAATAAAAAACGAAAAAGCTTATTTTGTTAAAATTGATATATATATCGAAAAAAAAAATTTGTTCTCTGTGAGTTTCGATTTCTTTTATCTAAAATTATTCCTTGGGATTTGTTTAAAAAGTAACCTTATTAGTAGTTAGATATAGGTATGGGGTAATTTATACTGTAGTATTGTCCAGTGATCCAGCAGATAAGACCATCCCCGTTTGGGAGAAGATTCCCCAGAAAATACCAATTCTTTTGATTGTTGCTTGTTTTTTGGCATAAAATGATGAAGGTTTCATCGACGGTGGTAACTTGACGCAAAATGTTCTTAGGATTTCATCGCAGCAGCAATCTAATTTTAATTTAGCATCAAATACCTACCTAATGAAAAACAACCTATGAATCTCTGACAATTTGTTTTCGGTGCCGTTCAGCGGACGGCAGAACTCAGGGGTAACAAAAACTTGCCGTAGCAATGCCCTCTATCGTCAAAGCTGGTACTTTTTGAACCATCCTCTTAGAACTATTGATGTAAATTATCATTCACGCATATATTTCCATCAATAAGTGCTTAAAAAGCTATTATTTAAATTATCTCAGACAGTAATTGTTATTTATTATTAGTGAGTAGTAATAACTGACAACGTGACCAATTAACACGCTTCTTTCCTGATATTTTTAGAACTGTATTTAAACTTATTCTGATTCTTACTGAGATTAAAAAATAAATTTAAAATGATTTGGTTTATCATAATTTTAATATAAATTTATCAGGTAGTGAAAATTTTTAATGTTTATTCTTTATTCTCTTTATTTTTATTCTTTTAGTTCTTAAGGGATATAGTAAATGTCTTATCATTTATCGTTTTTCATATTATAAATTATATGAAGATTATTTTTAGAAATCATACTTAACATTTTTTTTTTTTCAAAAATCGAAGTTTAATAAATTCATATAGAAAATAAGGAATAAAGATTTCAAAAGGTTATTAAATCACAAGTTTTCTTGACTTTTATGATAAAACCAGTGAAAAACAAAATTTATTCCCCACTTCTTATATTCTGGTGCATAACTTTTTTCAGAAATGAAATAAACGTAAGATTTTAATAGTTTTTTGAAATATTCAAATAAAGGTAATAATCTTTCATCATTTTAAAGGCATATTTAAGAGTTCAAGGGTAGTTATATATATTTTTTTCTTAAATTATAATGTAATGAAACGCATATATAAAAAAATCTCACGTATAAAAAGTTTTATTTATAGCAAATTTTTAATTTAAATATATATACTCACATTCATTACAGATAATCATTGAAAAATATAATGTGTTCTATAATAGCACAAGCTTAAATTTTGATGAGATAATTAAAGTTTTTATAGCTGTACTCGTAAGTGTTTAATAATTTCATTTTTACGGCTGCATTTCGTCAATTGAAGTTCTTGTTTTTCCTAAGAGCTCCAGCAATATATTTAGTTTTATGTACTCAAGAAGAATTGAAAATGTTTTATAGATTTTTTTTTTCATCAATTGAAATTTTTGGGGAAATTAAACATTTTTCACTTTATCTTATAATCGTAAGATATTAAAATTATAATATATTTTGATAACTATTTCGTCGTAATGAAAATTTGCCAAGAAATCATTTCTGAAAATATTTCAGATTCGGATATTTTTTGTACTCTACATTTACGTAATTAGCCTGTCCAAAAAGCTGAGCAACTACATAATGTAATAGAGAATTTTGTAAAAAAATTACAATAGTTTGAGTTCATCTTTCAATATTCTGATAAATATTTAATAAAAATAATTTTAATAATTACGTCAATTATTTATATGATCAAAATTTCATATAATAAATCTAAAAGTATCTTTAAATTAGAATAAATAATTTTAAGGAACAATGCTTTTTTATAAGTTATTGCATCTTTTCCTATTTTCAAATTAACAGTTCCTACGTTCTCTTTCAATATAGGATTAAATATTTAATGATATTTGCTTTGTAATACTGAATTTACGAACGAATAAATCTGATATTGCTTTGATTTCATCGCGTTTGTTTTAATACCATTTCGAGTCTATCTTAAATGTTTTTAAAATTTAATCATAAAATTTTCAACCCCTAGACAATTGCTGCATCTTAAAAATAGTATAAAATCATTATAATAGATTAGAGTCAAATATTTTTTAATTTTAAAATTCGCATTATGTTATTTTTCGTATATATTCAGATTTTATTTCATTTTACTCTAAACACATAAGAAACTTAAGCCACTCATGATACATTTCTTTTCAATAAAATCATTAAATTAAATAACAAGAGAATAATTATAGATTTTAGTCAATTTCTTTTATAATTTAACTTTACGATTCCATATTTTTTCTGAATTATAATATTTCAAGTTTCCTCAACTACTATAAGCGAAATTTGACCATCCCAAAAAGTTGCGTTCAGATATAACAATAATAATAATAATAATAATAATAAAATTCATTGTATTGACTTCAAGACATTTTCCTAAGCTGAAACTATTTCTAAAGCCATACACCACATTGAATTTCTCTAAAATACCGATAACACAATTCATCTACGAAATAGAAAACCGGAATCACTTTGGTAGAAAAAACTTTCTTTGAGCATTTATCAACTTCCATAATACAGAAGAAAATCATCGAGATTTTCAAGCAAAACAATCTCCCTTTTTAAAATTAGTTGTATCAGTGCCGTTCTACAAGGGCCACCTCTCAGGATCCCCTCAGGCCAGGGCTGCCCTTTGCTCAAATGGACATCGGGGCTGATATTTATGGTCACCGGACCCAGAAAGGACTGGAGCTTTACGATGTAGCCAACATAACAATTCATTCAGCAATACACGGAAGAAATCGAACCATGTTTCATAATGCCTGGTATAGGGATAATGGGAGGGAAAGGAAAAGTTTTATTAAATTTCATGGAACTAGAGGTTTTCTGAAGGATGGAATCAATAGAGATCAAACAATGTGAATAATAGCCGTTCACTTTTTACTTTAATCCATTTGAAAACTTTTAGATGAATGCTTTATCATGTAAATCGATTATTGTTTCAGATTTATCATGTTAGGAGTAATTTGATGCTATCATACTGCTAATTAAAGTAAACAAATAATTCTGAAACACATCTCTGTTAATCTTCTGAACGTGACGACCTTGCAGGAGAGATATGGAGATTATGCAGTTGAAATAGAACGTGCCAAGCAACCGACAGGTCCACCCTTTGTTGTTGATAATGAAGAATAGGGTTCGTGTCTGGGTTGTACCAGCTTAACAAGAACCCAATCGTCTGATGATTATATGAGTATCTTACATTGCTGAAGGAACAGTTGACCATTTTCCCTATACACGTGTTTTCTTATCCCAGTGTAGTGGCGTCTCTTTGATGTGCTTGGAGCATTGCCACTCGCCTTGTCTACGATAACATGAAATTTGCTTGCTAATAACTGACGATAAACTGTGAATCTGGGTATCGGAATAGATAAGTTATTGAACATTTTGGAACACATTTATTGATCATTAATAGTTCACAAAATTATCTATCTACAGTCGAGATATCTTTTTTTTTTGGTTTCTCTGTACACCTTTTTAGTAGTATGACATTATGGCGCAGATAATTATACTTCTCCAAATTTACTGAGCTGCATAGCAAAACTACAGATTTCTTCATCTTTAAGCGCCAAATTTCTGTTTTATCAGCTTATCAGAACTTAATGTCTGTATGAGGCATGATGTAATAAACTTCAAATGAAAACTATTCTTCTTCATATTCTACAAATTAAGTCACAATGGGAGGTTCAATGACAAAAGTTTGATTCAAACATAGGTTCAGATTTTTATAGTTGCCCATTTACTTTTAGATCAACATATTCTTTTTCATTAATGCACTTGTATTCTTACTTAATTGCAGGACAGATTTTTAGTATTTCACTTTTATACTTTATTATCTCATATATTTATAATGTATTTTATTATAACATGCCTTCATTTCATAAGTTACTTTCAAAATCTCGTTCTATGTATTCATGAGATACGCTTTAGTAATATATACTTCTTCACTTTAAAAGACTTATATAATACGATGGAATTATAAATTTTTGAGAGATTGATTACTAGTTCGAAGGTCATCATCCACTAACCCACACAAACCCCACCCGACATTTTATTCAAAACAAAATCTATTAATATCCACCTTCCTTTAAAAAAATGTCATGATATTTTTTCCATCAATTTATAAACATTTTATTATTATCGACAATAAATTATTTAATCACTTAAAGGTGCACAAAAAATTGAGCTTTCAAAGCTTAAAAAGTTTGCATGAATTTTATTCCCATTTTCAGATGAGTTGTCCAGAGTGCCCAACCAATCGTCACAATACTGGCTTAAGTAAAACATTAATAAAAACTGGTTGAAAACCATCTCTTTCAACGAAATTTTTGTCATTACCCATCCATGATTAATGGATGAAATGGATCTCTAGGATTCCGCTTTTTGTGTCTAAGAACTCCATCATTTATTTTCCTCTTTCTGTTCATTTAGTCAGAGAAATTTTTTATCATAATGGACAAAACCAATTTCATCTTTCTGTTTTTTTCCTGCTAAAAGGAAGGAATCTCCCTTTTTAGACAGCATTTAAAGATCAGCGATTGAAGATGAAAAAATGAGTGACTACCTAATGAATTCAGGAACCTTTAGAAGAGAAAGATAAAAAGAAAAAAGTAAAATATTCTCTTGCTTGCTCAATGAAATTACGAGCTTGTAGCGTTTGCAATTGAAAATTCGGAAAAATCTAAAAGAAATTATAAAATGGGCTGGGTTTTTGCCTGAAGACTTGTTGCTATATCGGAATAGGTTCAAAGCACATGAAGTCAGTGAATAACATACTTGCTCTTTAGATTTAATAAAAGATGAATAGTCTATTATAAATTATTTTCTCCGAGTTAAAAATAAATTTTCTCAAAATTAAATAAAAAACTGAATGAAAAGCTAGAATAATTTATGTAGATATTGAAAATAATAGTATTTCAGTTATGAGACATAAATATAACATTATGTATTTGTAATCATTTAAATCTTTAACTAACAATAATAACAATATTCCAGGCGTGCTTTTACGTTGGCTTGATTTCAAAGAAAAAAATTATAAGTATCATTTCCTTGAAGAAATTTATTAATATATCTTAAACATTGGCACAGTCAAGTTAAAATTTATGAGGTTTAATCACTTAGCACTATATATTACTTAATTGATTTCGATTTTA